>CAODLS013420105.1:0-11241 GCA_948243855.1 Flueggea neowawraea | reverse complement strand
ACCGCATCTCTCCCTCCAATAAGCAATCGAGTAACGACTTCAGGATCTGTCTCAAACCGTGCTTCCTCAAACTCTTTCCTAGCATTCTCCCTCAATATATCTCTCCACAACACTCCACGCTGATCAGGCCACATGAAGAACCGAGTTGCTCGAAAGATATCTCTGTAGAGCTGCAACGCCTCTCGACGGGTGCTAGCAAGTCGCCGCTGATTAAGCAACTCTTCCTCTTCATCGTCCAGTGATTTCTCTTTCTTTACCACATGTCTGTCTAATAATTCCAATAGAGTGTGGACCGTCGGGCAGAAATCGTTGATTAAGTATGATTTTGTGGAATATAGAATTTTTCAAAGGAGCTGTTAGGTTTCGGCAATTTTGCAGATTCGTGCACATTATGCCTCTACCTTCTAAAGGTTTGGTTCTAATGATTACATATGTCGAGCAGTGTTTTCCTCCAACTTTTGACAAATTGCTTGCTACAGTTCCACTGTAAAATCCATTTTATTCAAACAAGGCACTAGAGTTGCACTAGCAAATATGACAAGTAAACCTACCATATGCTTGAACTCAACCAAAATGATAAAGAGAGACCGTTAGATTTTGGACAAAAAGGTACAGTCGATAGAGATTTACCTCTAGTATCATGTGGAGCTCTTCGTGCAATCCTTAATGCCTGTCTATAAAGCTTTAGAACTCGAGCACAAAGAATAAATCCCTGCAAATCCAACGAGAGAACCATAACTGATTCTCTTCATCAACCAAATATAACATCGTAGTGTCAGAGCATGTACAAAGAGCAAACTCAGTATATGCATTCTTTCATGTTTTTGAAGTTTTGAAAAATAACAACATTTTGCTAAACTTGACGTGAACAACTCTTAGCACAAGGAGAATTGTCACAAACTACTGGGTATTGTAGGAGGCTTAGTCGGTCAGGTGAATTAAACCAATAAAAATATAGCGGCAATAAAGCTAAAATGGAAGTAAAGTCCAACAGCTATATAAATTTACAGGTAGAAATTGATAAGCGATTGTTGTGTTTTATATAATTTAAGTCTAAAATAAATTGAAAGAACGCAAACAAAAATAATAAACTTTACGGATAGAAATCAGAAAGAACGAGACACCTTGGCATAGTAGATCAGGAACAGTAACATTGTATGAAGACCCATTAAGCTTAAGGTAAGCGTCAATACAACACAAAAGAAATATCTACACTCGGTCA
This sequence comes from Flueggea neowawraea, assembly GCA_948243855.1. Lineage (NCBI taxonomy): Eukaryota > Viridiplantae > Streptophyta > Magnoliopsida > Malpighiales > Phyllanthaceae > Flueggea > Flueggea neowawraea. The sequence goes on along the minus strand of CAODLS013420105.1, from coordinate 10,019 downwards.
TCACAAATGTTTGTATAGAACACATATCATAATAATTGTTATTACTATGATTCCCACCTATTACTTTTCTTTTTATTTTTTTATTTATTTTTTTGAACTTGGAACTTTGGGCAAGAGTTTTTAATGAGGGAGCCAGAAGGGAAGGGCAAGGGAGGGTTCAACCAAAACCTGGAAACCCCTACAAAGAGTATAACCCAAGCCCCATGTCAAGTCAAACTCTACAAATTATCTATTTTCATAAATCACAAAAGACATCAAGTTCAACATTCTGTAACCTGAAAAGCAATTTGACTCTCTCAATATCTAAGTTCAATTCTTCAATCAAATCAATTTCAGAAAGTAGAGTTTTAGTAGCAGAGCCAGGATAATTTTTACCTGGGGGCACAGCTTGTTTGTGTAATAATGAAGATCAATCATTTTTTTAATAAACTTATTTTGTTGCATTTTCAAGCTGAGAGCTAGGATGAAAAGGAGGAGAGGAATGAAAAGAAGAAAATTCTAAAGAGACCTAAAAGATCCAATTGCGCAAGATAACAACATTGAAAACCCCCACTAAACAAAATAGCGAGGCCGAGAACACTCTTGACAACACATTCTCTCCTCCATTTCCCTCTGTCTTTCACACCCACTTCAATACCCAAGTTTTGAACATTAAAATGCCAAATTCTAGAAATCAAAGCAGAGGCCAATACTAATCGTATAGAACTGAACAACCTTAGAACCATGATGAATTAAGATTGCAGCCATGCTGAAATGTTTTCCCTTTTTTTTTTCCTTAATGGCCAGACATTTCAAAAGAGAATAATCAACAGAGACATGAAAATTCCAGAACAAATCTTTCCTGAAGGGAAATAATTCAAACACCATATGAAAAAAAGGAAGTAAAGTAGTTAACTAAGCAATATAAAGACCATTTAATCTCCCAAATCAAACATTACAACTAATTAAACTAAAAACTCAATTAAATCCAAATTTAAAACTTGAAACCCTAGCCCCTGCCGATTGGTATAGCTGATTTACCCTTGGCTGAGGAGGGGACTCGACAATAAGCTGTTTCAAGTAGGAAATCGCAAGAAGGTTAACCGGTACTGGATCGAGAAACGGCAAATGATGGGCAGGCCTTAGTTTCAGACAGACATAATGGGCTCTGCGGTTGACAGCCCATGTTGAACCTCTTGGCCCAACCGAAATCCCGTCTGTGTGAACTCTACAGCACGACGGGTCGTTTTTTCCATTTTCGTTCTTCACTTTTCAGCAATGATTGATAGGTGCTTTGATGCATAAACCCGGTGATTTCCGATTCCAATCCATACTCCTAGACTGATTACAATTTTTATTTTTTTATAAAGTGATTACAATTTTTATTAAGCACTAAATTATGTTGTAATTTGTTGTTTAATACTATCAGCTATTTTGATTCATATTCACGGCTGGAATTGACCATTTGGTTTGAAAACTACTTTGTACTTGTCCACCGCAAAATTTGTCACAGCAAGCAAGCAGAGTAGCCAAATATAGAATTTTCTTTTTCATTTCTGGCCTAGTCACCCACAATTAATGCCACGTCAACTCAAACAAAGTCAGAAATCGACAACTGACCAAACAAAAAGAAATACATTATTCCCGTATATAGTATTCAGAAATTGGTCATTGTTTTAATGAATGCATTGAAAACAAGATCCATTCCTGTGCATACAAAAACCTGAATAATAACCTGGCAGAAGCTGTAATATTAAATTAAGGTGGCCCAGCCAGCATGGGTAGCTAAGTCGTATATCTTATTTGACTAGACCTTCGCGCCCTTTCTCGCTCTCTTCCCCGACACGGTCAACACACACACACATGATGTTTGTTCCACCCTTATCTTCTTCTTACACAGCAACTATATAAAGTCATAGCCCATAAAATGACTGAGTGATTCCAAAAGTTTCAGAGAGAAGCTCGTATTGTTCAAACAACAATGGAGAAACATGCTAAACCCAAGAATTTTAACATACTCAAGTATCTACCAAAAGCAGCTTCAGCAGTCAATTTCTACAACCCACCCTTCAGCCCTGGTAGAGACAAGAGAGCCGACAACTTCCACAGGTTGAAAGCACATGCCGCCGGCAAAGGATTCTCCGGTCCGATTATAACGATGATTCCTGATGAAATCCGAAGGAAACCCAAGAACAACTCAGGACTTGATGAATCGCAAGATGATCAAGAACCAACGTCGCCGAAGATCTCTTGCATGGGCCAAATCAAGCAGAAGAAGAAGAAGATGTGTAAAACAAATCGGGTTTCACATCAAAAAACAAAGCCTGTTGTGTCGTCTCCACGTGAGGCTGTGAAGAAACATTCGATGAATTTCAAGAGGCTGTTTAGTGGTGTGAAACCGCATCGGAAATCTGATGCTTCTTCGGAGGATGGCAGGCCAACACTTGGTGATATCAGAGTGCCTTCTATAAGTCAAATGAAGAGGTTTGCGAGTGGTCGTGATCATGGCCTTGCAAATTTTGATTGGACGGCTCAGGTTACGCCGACGGATCAACGGGAGTATTTTTCCGATGAAGAGAGGAGGTTTAGTGATGATGAGGAAGACGAGGACGTGAAAATTCCTTTCTCGGCGCCGCTAGCGGTAGGTGGTGACGCGGCTTTGCGACCAAAGAAAGAAGTTAATCTGTGGAAGAGAAGAACCATGAATCCGCCAAGGCGTCTCCAATTGAATTGAATGCTCAGTCTGATCAAATTATTCACTCAATTCCTCTTTTCTTTTTTCCTTTAATTATTTCCATCTTCTGTAAGTTTTCAATATTTGCTTAGTTTCTTTACTTTTTTTTTTTGAGAGAAATTGAGGGTAATGATGTAAAAAACAGATGAATTTCGATTGCTCTGCACATTTCATAATTGTTACTATGGGTAGAATAGTGTTTTGTTCATTGCTTATTCATCATTTTAGATTTCTTTGTAATTAAGTGAAGTTAATGGAAGAGGTTTTGACAAAAAATGAACTTATTTTGGATGTTGTCGTTTGAAGAATGCTTCCAACCTAATTACTACAAAGGATATAAATTCGGCATTAATCATCTCCAATACAATTGTTTTGGAAGCATCGCTATTTTAACTTGTCATTGAAGTTGAAAATGGATAATCGTAAAGGTAAAGGGTGGATTTCTTTTTCTAGTTTCTCAAGTTTCCTGCAACGACAAGTAAGGTGCTAATCATACTTTTCAATTTTCACAATGTTATAGGCCTTCTTTTGTTAAAAACTAGACCTGTCTGCTTCGTGATCTACTACTTCTATTGTGATGGCTGGGATCCATTTTTCACACACACTAGACTGTTTATTTGCTACCAAAAGAAAGAGACCACTTGAAGCCGCGTTGCTACACTAACAACGCGATGTGGGCAACAATTGTTTGTCCGAAATCTGAACCCATGCTTGGATCTGGTTGTTTGCACCAACTCATGATCTTGACCCATTATAATTTTGTGGGAGCAGTGGCGGAGCCAGGATTCTGGCTAAGGGGGTGTCCGAATTCCAGCTCTGTCACTGACACGGTGTCTACAGTGTCCAAAAAATTTCTGAAGCGAGTGAGACACTGGAAATCCTTGAAGATTCAACATTGCTCCTCGGTCTCTTGGTTAAAAATTTCTCCATAGATTAGATCAACAAACAAAATAATAACAAAATTAAATGCACCAAAAAACAATTAACCTAGCAATTAAAAAAAAACTAACTAATTGAAATAGTTTCTAACAAAATTTAAATCCATTCAATCACTATAATCTACATAGTTTAAGTCTCAAAACTCATCAATCAACTAATTAACAATCCTAACCATAACCCTAAATAGGAAAAAAAAAGACTAGGCTTACCAAGGAAAGGGATGAACGGCGTCGGCGAAGGAGAAGACGTGAGTCGGTGGCGAGGTGGAGCACGACGACGTTGAATCGGTGGAGTCAAGAGTGTGTCGGCGTGGAGAGTTGCAGTGGCAAAGAATTGGAGAGAGCAAGAAATAAGGAGCAGAGCAGAGGTGTGAATCGGGGGTTTCAAATTTGTTATGTTGCAATGGGGAGAAACGCCGACATTTCGCCCTACTGACTTATTTTTTTTATCCTGTGGTTTTAAAAAAGAAAGAAAGAAAAAGAATAGATAATGTACTCAATTCATCTTCCTCAGTATTGGCCTCCGAAGCTCAAGTCTTCAATGGCGGTTCTGAGCAGAGGGTGCTCTCTCAGTGGCAAATCACCGCTTGAGGGGGGGCTCCCATAGCCCTCCTCCGGCGCCAGGGGGTGCATGTGCACCCTTTAATCCCTTAGTGGCTTCGTCATTGTGTGGGAGGATCGCTTTCCATACCGATTGGTACAATTGTTTGTATTCACATTTTTTAAGCTTCTTGCCAACCCCAGCTAACTCCTTTCTTGAAATATCTCGTATGACTAAGGAAGATTCTTCAGATACCCTTCACGTCGCCCACACAAGATAAAAGAAAAATCTTTCCAACTTTTTGGAGCTTTCAATCCCAATGATTTCATGCGAAAAGTTCAGTCCCTCCTAAGTTAGATTTGCAATTATATTGGACCCGGTTTGGCACTTACTACAATCTCTCCTCTTTTTTTTTTTATTAATCAAAGTATTTTATCATCTTCTTTTGTGTTTTTTCACTTAAAAAAATCAATGGTATGTGATGACTCCAATCCGTCCCCTCCAGGTTTTGTTAAACGCTAGAACAAGACTCGGAGAACTCAATTCCATAAATTAGTTCCCTTATTAATGATTGCTATGAAGTTGCAACCTGCCGAGTGAAGCAAGCAATTATTATTTTTTCCTTTTTTTTGTGAGGGGAGCAAGTAATTAATTAAAATGTGGACCACCGATTGATTAAGAGCTTGGTTAAACGTGTGGACCACCGATTGGTGTTGTGGTTAGAAAAAGTGTTATTAACAAACAATTATTAATAAACAATATTTTATAAAAGAGTTTTTGTAAAAAAAATTATAAAAAAGCTTAGTTAAAAGTGATTAAACAAATGTAAAAAACTGTTTGGTTAAAAATGTAGTGAGTGATTAAAAAATGCTGCGGGTTGTTTCAATTTTTGACGATAAAAAAGAGTAATAGTTTAAATCATTGAGATTAAACCAAGGACTTAACGTATAAATAACCAATTTGACTGTCTGTAGTACGTTAGGATTAAGGGATATAGTCATAATGCATGGCCTGATCATGCAAACCTATTGAATCAACCTATAGAAGAGAATTGGATAATGAAGAGCTTTCTTGTACCATCAGAACTCTCCATCCCGATCTTCATCTTGCTGATCATGAGAAATGGCAGTTTAATAAGAAAAGACCTACTAATACAAAATTGAAGAAAAAGAAAAGGAAAGAACCGATTAAGTGAGTTGGGCCACCGACTCGGCCGACCAGAACATGCGTTAGGGAACACCACCGAACCGTGAGGGTCCCATCTTCTCACCTACAGACCGACTAAACTATTTTGCTCCTTCAGATTCCTCAAAGGCAGCTCTTCAATCCCAATTGGCTTAACAAAAATAAAACCAGTCGTATTGTAAAATTATCGTACCTTATTTTTTTTCTTTTTTTTTGAAATTATGACATTTTCATATTATTATTTCCGTTTATAGTTTTCTTTCTAAAAAAAAGATTTTTTTTTACAATCGGATGGTTGCAAGAGATTTTGTGATTTTTCTTATCAAAATACAATACTTTTTTTTTAAAAATTTATAATTTTGTATTTATATATTAAAAATTTCTATAATTTTATCGGGAAAAGTTGTCAATTGATAAAGAATATTGCACTTTAATAATAAAAATTACAGGAGTTTCGACAATTATTCGATTGTGAGAAAAGCACAAGTGTTATCGGCTCACTGACTACTATGAGAGCGAGGAACTAATTAAAGTGACTAAATGTATTTATTTCTCTTTGTTTGATTGAATTTCGACGAAAATCTAATTGAAAAAACTATGTACTTTTGCAGTAAAAGGTTGTTGTATGGAATAATTCTGATGAAATTTTCTCTTTTGGTTATTATACCACAAGTGCATGTCAGAGGCTCTATAGTGGGAAATATATAACTACAAAATAGAAACGTTATTTGTTTGAGGACATATATTTTGTTATTGAATGGTAAAAAAAGTTGTGTAAAAAGAAAATAAAAGGTTAAAATAAAATACAGCCTTTTAATGAAAAATAGACAAGATACAATGAAATTTGGAAAACACACTGCCCATAAAAGTGGTAAGGTAACTATAAAACGATAATATTTGACGATAAATGTATTGGGTTTGTGTTTTGTTACATAAGAAGATTGTACCCATCTCATCTTTTGTCTAGCTAATATCCAACAGAGAAGTGAAATAGCTATCCAATTTCATTTCCTCCGTCCTCCAAACATTCAGATTAAACGCAACTGTATATGTTCTAGCTAGTAGGTTACACGAACCCCTTGGTATCTCAGGATCTCCCCAATAAGCTCTCCTTTTCCTGAACCCACATACCTTCCCTTGATTTTTCCATCTCTGATAAACAAGAATGTTGGAACTTCCACCACGTTCATGTCCTTTAAGAACTGCATGCAACTGTCATTCTCATCGCCGTTCATCCGAGCAAATACCACCGTATCAGCCATCGATCTCGACAGCTTAATTACCGTTGGATACACTTTCACACATGGCCCACAGTGCTTCAACCCCACATCCAGAACAATCAGCTTGTGATCAGCTTTGTGATCTTCAATTAGCTTCTCAACGTCTTCTCTGCAGTGAAGTTGAACCACACCTCTGTGGTTGTCACCGTAGTATAACACGTCCCCCATCAGCTGATCTGGACCAATCCCTTCTTCTTCATGGATCTTTTCCATGCTTTTGTAGAAGCTGAAGTGTGGGACTGTTTCGATCTTTTCTCTCTTGCACAGCTCTCTGGTTTTCTCTGACTCATCGCCCATCACCAGAAGGAAGTCCACATCATTGCAAGACCTGCTCAGCTCTACCATGAAAGGGTAGATTTGGCTGCTGTTTTCACTGTCCCTCGCAGCATATTCCACGACCACGAGCCTGTTCTTTGCTGCTTTGAGGGCTGCATCGAATTCTTCTATGCTTTGTATTTTTTGTACCCTTTCGTCATTAATTGAAGGTTTTTGGGTCTTCGAAGCTGCTGTGGCTTTTGTAACGAAGGGGGCTGTTTTTTTGTCAATACTAGTTGATAGTTGTTGTTTCCGTTTAGTGACAAATGGTACTAAAAAGGAAGAGCAATGGGTGTAGAGAGGGCTGATTTTGGGGATACTTGAAAGAGATGATGGTGGTTTGGACAACAAATTTGTGATTGCAGCCATTGGAATCAAGAAAGTGCATGAAGAAAAGAAATAACAGGTTCGGAGGTTGAGACTGAGGTCAGTGGAGAAGAAGAAGAATGATTATGCAGAGAACGAGAGGAGAGTGTTGCGAGAGATCATGAAATCTAAGTGGCCATAAATGTCATCCACTCAATTGGTCCGACTTAGATTCATATTATCCACAAGCTTTACTTTCTTCGGGCTGATTTTTTTGTCAGACGTTTCTCTCTTTTCAGATGCCCTTCTTTCAAAGATTAGTGTTTCTCTTGTCGTAGGCTCGTAGCCCGGTTGATATTGAGCTTAGGTATAATGGGTCGATTCACTAAGAAACATTTGGGCTGGGCTAGTGAGAGTTCCCCTAGAATCTTGAAATTGGGCAGGTCTCTTATTAACTGGGCAATTGCACATTCATCCCATTCCAAATGAGTCGACGTTACAGTGAAATTGAGTTCTACATATCTCACTTGAAGGTGAGCTGGGAATTTCGTAGCTTGCTCAGCAAAGTGGCTGAGATTTTAGTTTCTTTCATCAAAAGAATCACCAAAAGACTAATGTTGATAAAGATATAAAGGAAACCGATCCTCTTATAAGTTCTGGCACGTCCAAGACCAGTGATCGTCCAAGCTAAGGTCGGCCAGGTCGCTTGAAGATGAACAAGTTAGCTCCATGGTGTACCGACAGTCAACCTATCAAATTTTGTATAAATCCATGCATTTTGTATAGATCTATGCCAAGTAGATAGTACAACTTATAAAATTTTGTATCTCAATACTCAATTCCTTCTGTCATTCATTTGTTGCATCTCAATGCCTTATGGCATTGGATGACCAAAAACTGTGTCACAAGTGGCTTAAGTTGATAGACCGATGCTAAGTACGCGACTTTCAACCCAGATGTTAGCTCAAAAACTCATTGTAAAAAAGAATTCTGGAAAACTTAATGCTCAAAAACCTTAGTAATCATAAGAGGCGTACTCTTTTGTGAACCAGCAATCAAAAACAGGTCCACATACAAAGTTACAACTCGTCAGGAATGCCAAACATAAGACTCACCTAATCAGGATTTTAATGCCAAATCACATATGGTCTACGACAGAAACAGCAGATTTTAATTTTCTGAACACACAAGATCCGCCAGTTCAAATTTATTACACAGCCTTCATAGGGATCCGGCAGACGGAGACAGTAGTAGTTTGGCATGTGGTCCTACAATTTATTCTAAATATAGGAACATGACATTATAAATAAGGGAGTTTTTGATGCAGAATATCAATTAATAAATCCCTAAAATTAAAAACCATTTACGAAGGGCACATTGATAAATCAAATTTAGAGAGAAAAGAGGACATATGGGAGGGAACAAGTTGAAAGATCCAAAGCACGGAGTGGACCCAAATGTCCTGAGAAAACAGAGTTGGCACTTGGGACAGCTATAAACCAGGCACAAGATGACAAAAGCTACCCAGAAAATGCTGAATCCAAAATAAGACCACAGCAAAAGTCAAGATCCATGGCTGCCCTTCTCTGCTTTTTTTCCGCTAAAGTAGCCATGTGCGCCCGTGTACTACTCTCACCCTCACCCCAGCAACTCCCATAACTGTTCCAGCTCTGCGTCTGTTCCTTTCCTACCACTGTGTGTGTCCCTCACATGCACTCTCTCTCAGATCTTTTTCTTTTCTTTTTCTTTCACCACCGCAAGTCTGAAGTCCCTCTCCCAAATAGCATTAATTTCCAATTCTTTGCAAAAACAAAACGAAAAAATGACAACAAAACCTCTACATAAAATAGGAATAATTTTATTAGATATTTTATTTGTCATCTTGCTCGGCCTTCAGTTTTAGTCACTACTAGCACCAACAAGTCGCACTCGTCGTTGCCACATATTAAATAAACACAGGAACCAGTATTCTCTCTTGGCCTTTTTGATTCTCCATTATCAACCAGAGTAAAAACACCAAGATCTAAAAACGAAAATTAAATAAATCCCAAAACAAAATACAAAAAGATCGGAAACGATTGAAGATGAAAATTTAACCCTAATTAACGAAAAAAAAAATTAACAGAACAGAGGTCCGACGACGACAACACAAATTAAAGCAGGCGTTACCTTAAATCAGTTCAAATAGGCTAAGAATTCAAAGGTTTTCTGCAGAGAATCATATACATGGGAGTGAAAATTCCGCTCTCCCCACCCCTTGTCAGATGATCTGCGGTCTTGAAAAGCATATCGTGCACATCGACGGTTCCCTTCGGCGCAATCCCCAAGGCGGCGAGGACAGTCACCAGAATGTGGTTCCTCCAGTAAGCAATCCTGCCCATCTTCAGCCTCGTCCACCACGGCTGCGCCGGCGGTTTCCCCAAATCCTTCTCTTTCACAACCTCGAACCCTACCCTCTTCGCCGTCTCGGCGATATCGGCGTTGCTTCTCAGACCGGGCAAAGCATCTCCTCTCTCGATGCCCTGAATGATCTCCACGTGTTCTGGATCACCAGACTTGTATTTGTCCGTTGTGACCCATTCATAGGACACGTATAGAGATCCAGGCTTTAGAACCCGGAAGATCTCGGCATATACTTCTTCCAATTTGGGCGCGTGGCACGTTGCTTCGATTGAGTACGCGCCGTCGAAGCTGTTGTCCGGGAACGGCATCTCCAGGAAATTCCCACACACAACCTCGCA
>CAODLS013419707.1:0-15704 GCA_948243855.1 Flueggea neowawraea | reverse complement strand
ATCATCAAACCCGAGGAACCACCACATGTGGTTGAGCATGGACAGAAGGAAGAGAATGTTGAGCTACCTCAGGCGTCACTTGAGTTACCTGCGAAATCAAAGGACCCATGAAGTTTCTTTGTCCCTCTTTATATTGGTAGTTTACATATTGACAATGCATTGGCTGATTTAGGAGCTAGTGTGAATGTGATGTCATATGAATTGTTTGAGAAATTGGACTTAGGAGAACCCATACTGACTAGGGTGTCAGTGTTGTTAGATGATAAATCTATTGTGCAGCCTAGGGGTCTTATAGAAAATGTTTTGGTGAGGGTAGGAGATTTAATGTTTCCTGTTTATTTTATGATTCTTTATATGATGAGTAGTCTGGAAACGTCATTGATCCTAGGACGCCCTTTCTTAGCTACTACTAAGTCCATTATTGATGTTTATGATTGGGCATTGACCCTTAGAGTCGGAGATGAATGTGTGCAAATTAAGGACTCTAAGGTTCAACACCGTTCTGACTCACATTCTATTGTAGAGGTTGTTTGTTCTGGTGTGGCGTAGGTACCTGATAAGGCAGAGTTATGTGATGCACCGAAAGGCAATAAAGTGGTGCCTAAAATGACAAAGAAGAGGCACAAGACTCGACGCAGGCGTACAGTTAAGACAGATGAGCATGAGTCACCACCCCCACAAGTGAAATCCACAGAGATGTGTCATTTCATATGGCATGTCAAGAGCAAGGAGGTGACTCAGTGTGGCAAGTCGGTGCCAGGTGTTGGTTCGAGCACTTCGTACAATGTGTACAAGCCTCCATGATTGGTCATGCACTAACGTCTAGCTAATGACGTTAAAGAAGCGCTTCTTGGGAGGCAACCCAAGTTTTGTTTAGTTCACTTTAGTTTTCATTTCATTTCCTTTAGTTTGTTTTCATTTTCGTATTTTGTTTTACTTTAGTTGTTATTTGGTTTTAGTTGTTTTTGTGTTTTGCAAGGGACTCTCATAGTTTGGATGCAATTCCCACGAAGACTCATCTTTTGGGACCACATTTTAGGGAAGTTCCAGAACTCTCTAATTTATTCCCTTCCCTTTTGTCTTATATGTTTAATTCCTTGCATTGAGGACAATGAAAAATTTAAGTGTGGGGTAGGGAGTCAATTGGGGTGCATTTTAAGTTTTTTGATCGAGTTCTTGATATTGTGGCTGTGGAATGCATGTTATTTGTTGATGTGTATAGATTGACTAGTTGAAAATTTTTTATATGCATTTGTTACTGGGAAATTTGAATTGCATGTTCTAGATCCGCATTAGTTTTGAGCTTGTAGCCAAATTAGTTGCTTTAGTTCTGTCACTCGTTTAACTCATTATTTAATGAATGAAATAGTTGACTATAAGCAAGCATGATATTGAACAAATTGAATGAAATTAAAGTTTATTGGTTTGCTTGAACCTAAACCGGGACAAGTAGATAGGGTTCAATTCCTACTCCGCTATCTTAGACATGAGTATGCAAAGCACTGTCACTAAGGGTTGTCTTAGTAACCGAGAACACTCATCACAAGTGAGCGATTTTCACGTCAAACAGACTATCATTTGTGGTGGAAACTTCAAGTGCTTAAATAAAGCACTAAGGTCAAGCTCGATATTTACTGACTGTGTTTGTAGCAATGCAAGCCAAAATGTTGAAAGTGTGCATCTCATTTGTGTTTATTATCGCATTTGCCCGTAGGTGTCTTATGCTTTAATGTTTTATGGTTAAATTGGATCAATGACTTGAATGAGTGATCGAGTCAAATCGACTACTTTGGCTTTGAGCTCTAACTAGTGTGTGGTTTAGGACACTGATTTGAATTATCTAGTGATGTATGCATCTCTTAGATTCTCCGCTACTCAGTTTATTTTTGTTGACATCTAATGTGAAGTTCCATGCCACCATTGAGAGAATTTCATTGAAATGTTTTTCTTTCTTTGCTTGAGGATAATCAAAAGCTTAAGTATGGGGTAGTTTGATAAGCGCTTATTTATACATATTTATGTGCATCAAGTTATATTGTTTTGAATACGAATTGAGTGTTTGTCATGAGTTTTGGTACTTTTACACTTTATATTGTGTTTTTCAGGTCAATTGATGATGTCTTGATGATAAGGAAAGAAAGCAAGTTGAAACGGAGCTTGAAAGATGATAAGTATTGCACAAGGAGAAGCTTGAACGTGCATTGATGCCATGGAAATCAAACACACGGACAGAAAATGGAGGTCCACGGTCGTGGCCCTGCCCACGGAATGAAGCACGGACGTGTTTGTGTCTGTGTACTACACCGGAAGCTTAAAACAAATGAGACACGGACGGCTTTTGGGAAACACGGACAAGAGGGGGTCAGACACGGACGGGATTTCGTGTTCGTGTCTTTTGGCAGCCATGGTTTTGCTTGTTGATTGATGCACATGGACAGAACATGGTGGGCACGGCCGTGTCTGTGTCCGTGTCTTACCCCAAGCGCCCTATTTCGCCTATTTAAGTGGGTTTCGGCATTGGAAGAAAGGAAGCCGACTCGGAGACATAAAAACACATCATTAGAGGCCAGAGAACATGGGAAACAAAGGAGAACATCAGTATTTATTTATTTATATATATTATACCAAGGACAAAACTGATAAGAATAGTAGATTCAATTACTTGGACTAATAATTTTGGAGAATTAAGCAAAGATCCCTTGGATACAAAATTATCTCAAAAAATGTCCTCACAACAAGAAAATGGAAAAATGCTACTCCTCTCTCTACGAGAATCGAAGACAAGAGAGTGATCAATTGGTGTGGTCAACCAAGCTCAGCAAGTGCAATTAAAAGTTCCAAGTTTTGGAGCCAAATGAAGGTATAATAAGCTAATGCCTAATTAAGAAAATTAAAAAAAATTGAAACAACAGATCTCCAATGCACCCATCAAGTTGATATAAATACTAGTTTCAAACTCATTTAGGTAAGACTCATTTTTGCACTTTAACCTCCGAACCTGCACCTTGAACCGACTTAAGCATATTAGTAGATACAGGATAATAGTCCATATCCCCTCCATTTACTTATTTGTAGAAGTCTACAAGAAACTTTGTTAAAAGGTTTTTAATGTTTGAATAAAATAAGGCTAAGTCTTTAATTGAGATCAAATCTTTAGGAGTCTTATACTTGATTTAGGAATCTTTAAGAATAAATATTTGAATGTTTTTGTAAGCCAACATCTATTTGCTATTGCCTAATAAGTACCAAGTTACGAATAAAAAGTAAGCACTTCTAATGACCCAATTCCACCTTTGTTTACTTTTTTCTTCTTCTTGTTATGCTCAAATCCAACAATTAGTACCCAAAGCCATTTTTTTAAAGGACCTATGAAATAAGTCTCTCACAACCACAACAACAAATACAAACTACACATATGAAATCAAATACAACAAATACTACAACCATAACTATAACCATTATACCTAAAAATACAACCATAACTACAACTACAAACAAAAACAGAACAATAACAACTTCAAAGAAATGGAGTTGGAGAAAGCTTTCCTATGCCACCACCATCCTTCGATGGTAACAACTATCAATGTCAAAATGACTGTTTATTTTGAAGCCTTAGATTTTTGGGAGATAGTGGAGGATGAGCTTCCAGTATTTCCTAACAAACCAACAGTTGCACAACTCAAAAATTACAAGGAGAAAAGAATCAAACAAGCAAAAGCAAAGTCTTGCTTATTTTCTGCTATTCCAAATTCAATCTTCACAAGAATCATGAACACACAATCTGCAAATCTTATGTGAGAATATCTCAAGACTGAATATGAAGGATATGAGAGGACAAAGATTATGTGGGGTTTCAACTTGATTAGGGAGTTCAAGATACTAAAAATGAAAAACAAATGAACACTATCAAGGAATATTATGACAAACTGCTCAATATTGTAAATAAGGTGAAACTACTTGGTAAGGACATTCCATGAGAAAATTGTGCAAAAAATTCTTGTCACTTTGCCTGAAAAATATGAAGCTAAAATTTTCATGATCCGACATAAGCACGCAACTGTCCTTAAATAATATCATACAACTAATAAGCTTCTAACCACTAAACTAAAAAATTCAAGTTTATGTTACTTAATTAGTCAACTCCTTGTACTTATAAACATTTTCATCCTTATAAACTTGTACGATGTGGGACATTGGAAGCTGCTGCACAACAGGTTGTTTGACCTGCTAACTTCAGCTGTCTGTTCTAATGGGATGTTACAAAAATCTCTCGTTTAGAGGAGTCAAAAATCTATAAAATATTGTTGTGATAGAAGTTGTTAATGCACTACAGGCACAAAAACAAAGATGGCTTATGCGGGAAAAACATTCTGTGGAATGATCTTTTAAAGCCAAAGTACAAAATAGTTAGAATAACAAGATAAGATATCATTAACCGTGTCCTTATTGCAAAAAATAACCATCATTGACAACAAAAATGTTGGTTGAGGCCAAATGCCAAATGTCGACACAGTAGTGAATCAATTTTAGGAGAAGCCTTTTTGATATGTAAACCTAGGACTTTACAACCATCAAAAAGGCAAGAAGGAGTGTTAAAAATATGTTAAAATTAATATGCCTTTAATGTTTGAATAAATAAGACTAAATTTTTGAGAGTCTCATATTTGATTTTACGAATCTTTAGGAATCAATATTTGTATGTTTTTATAAGTCAATATCTACTTGTTGCTGCCTATATAAATAATAAGTCATAAATAAAATCTGCACTAAAATTGAGTCCTGAATCTTAAAATCTCTATGAAATTGCAGCTCTCTTGGGGTCCTCTTTTGAAAGACGTTTCGCGACTCGATTACAGTGGTCTAAAGAAATCAAACAGATGTGCATTCTTCAGTTTTAACTTCATATTATTGCAAATATTAATTTTAAATGCAGTTGTAGAACCCGGATTTCAGTTAACATATTTTGTGCATACCAGTATAGCACAGAAGATTAAGCAACAAATCAGAGCTGGTCACTATTACAATGCAATCAGATCTTGGGATGAGCTTGAATCATTTATCACCACAAGAAGCAACAATGTGGTACATCATTTTCTCTATTCCCTCAAGTCTTCTATGATCAATCATTATAAATTATGTTCTTGATAAATGGCTTAGCATTCAGTTAAATGAAACTTGAAGTTGAGGAATTCAGGGGATATTTTCAGGATTTTTACAACTTGCTTTCGGATACGGAGATAAAGTCAGAATCTGGAACAGCAATGAAGAAGTATTCCAAATACTTAAGCTCCTTTTGAGCTACTCCTGGTGGTAATAGCAATGGTGATTACTTGATGGACTTTGTTCTCCGAAAGAAGCTTAAGATAATCCAAGATAACATCTTGTAATCTTCTTCTTTTCCCCCTTCATCATGTTGTGGTTCTGTAAAATGATTTGCAATGGACAAATTGACGTCTGATCGATCTCTTGTTACAGATTCGATCAGCAGTCAGAAGATGTTTTCGGAGCAATGCAAGGCGATTTTATGAAAGCCAGGATTAATGAAGTATCACACTTGGCTTATTGAATTATATTACTTTTATTACAGTTGTGTTTTCTTAGAAGTTTCTCCTATTATTTCTTTTGCCATATTTCTGTAAATGTTTTGACTATATTTATTGTTTGCAGGTTGATGAGCTCCTACCAAAAGGGGTCAATGTGACTATATATAATGGCCAAGTATGCTAGATTTCTCTCTGCTCTTCTTTTCTAGATCAATTTTAAACTTCACCAATATTATAGATCGATAAAAAGGACATATTAATGATGTTTTTGTCTGTATAATTGTTTTAGCTTGATCTGATTTGTTCAACAAAGGGATCTGAAGCATGGGTTGAGAAGCTCAAGTAAGTCTAAATCTTTCAAATTAAATATCTATCATTGTGTTTATTTAATTATTGGATGAATTATTGAGAGCAATGCTACATATTCGGTATCCTTACATTGTTGAGAATTGGTTAAAGTTCTTCACTAGATTTTTAAATCTTGACTTTGAAGGTGGAAAGAGTTGCACAAGTTTATGAGCAAGAACATGACACCTTTATCGTGTGGTAAAGACAGAGAGGGTTCTTTAAGAGCTACAAGAATCTACACTTTTATTGGATTCTTGGTGCAGGCCACTTTGTAAGTGAAAAATTTATACATTTTTTTTTGTGTCATTTTATTTACTTTCATCAAAAATCGAATTTTTGATATTTCAGTCTTTCAGTGTTAAAAATAGTTCTGGTATCAATGAACAACAAACTTATGGGTGCAAATTACTTAATTATAGCAATATGGTTGCAACGTCTTCATCATCACCATTTCTTTTTCAATACATCATGATTACATACATTATCATAATAGTGTCCCAGTGTCAAAGCTCCAGACAAGGGACAAATCCTGACCCATCTTAAAATAGACTATTTATAAAGTAGAGATTTCTCGTTGAACTTTTCTTAGAACAACAGTCAAACCTTGAATTTCTAAAGAGCTTATTAACAATTACCGTGATTTAATTTGACCGGCTACTACGTGCTTGCCACTGATATTTAAATTGATTAATTTCTCTTAATATATCTAACCACATATAGGATGTTTTGCTTCAATTCCGATTTCAGTTATGGTTCTTCATTATTTTCTGACTAATACTGAATCTATGTTACCCAAATTCTCACTCTACCCTAGTGAGTCTTGGAACTAGGACCTCTAAAGTTCCAAATATGGCCGCCTTATCATTAGGCTAAGCCACATCACTCGGTTCTGGACTATTCTGATTAAGTAAGCACTTAACAGTAAAATATACGTCACTTTTTTTCTCAAATATAAATATCAATATTGCAGGTGCCTGTAGACCAGCCTTGCGTATCATTAAAGATGGTGCATGCCATAACACAATCACCAGCCTCTTTATAGGGAAGAAAATTAATGTGAATGCTACAGCAAGAATGGAGCAAATGGAACGGTAAACTGAAAAGAAATATCCCAGCTGCCTCATTATGGCGAAGGAGAGTGGTTGCTCAGTAATAACGCACCAAGAAACATTACAAATAATGGAAAAGGTGAAAAGATTGCAGTTGGTTGAATTAAAATAAAGTTAGAGACCTCTTCAATACCAAAGAATTATAGATTTGATTCCCGATGAGATCAAATAAGATAATTTATCAAAAAAAAGAATCCTCTACTGTTGCAAAGAAGCTGAGTGAGAAGTATAATTTTTTTTTCAAAGAGTGATACTTATGTTTTATATGAAAAGGTCAACAACTGAATGTTTTATTCTCTTGTAATGAGAAATAATCTTTGGAAAAATTACACATTTATAATAATTTAGAAAATTAATTTTTTTAAAAACAAATTTACAAATGTCAGATTAAGTCTACCGAATTTCCATCGGAAGTTTTGGTTTTCAGGGGTCTTCAGTAGTTCCAAAGAGTCTCTTCACTGAAGGTCTTCATAAATCTCCATTAGAAGTCTTCAAGAGTCTTCATATGATATTTTTAAAATTCATAAGTTTAAAAAAAATTCTTATAAATTAAAATTTAAAAATTTTATTATTATAATATAAAAATTATAGAGTGTATTATTACAAATTAAAATTTTTTAAAAAACACTGGAGATAATTAACTCATAATCTTATAGCAAGGAGTTACTTTGTGGTACCAAGCAAGACTCATAGATAAATTAAGATTTCAAGTAATATTACAATAAGGACTCATTTTATGAATCCTCATTAAGAACTCCTTTAATAAATTAAGTAATTGATGCTCAAATTAAATGTCTCCAACAATAATTAATTAACAATCATTATTATTTAATTTAACACAAAATTAAGTGACCGATTAAAATTAAATAAATGATCAAAATTAAGTAACTGGTAGTCAAATTAAGTAACGATATTTAAAATTAAATAACTTTTAGAACTAAAATTAATTAACCACCCTCTAAAATTAATTAAAGCTAAAATTATATAACTCAAGTCATCAATGAAAACTCTTCTTAAGAGTCATCATTGTAGTATCACCCCAAAATTTCTCAAAAAGTCGTGGCTCAACATTTTGCGCAACTTTAATGGTAACCATAGAACAAATAATAGGGTATTTATTTAAAGTAAATAAATATAAAGTACAACGGTATAAAATTATTTTTTAAAAACATATTACTCTTTCTTTTTTTATTATTAAATATATTTTTTTATTAAAACTATTTCAAACAAGCATGCTCAACCGTTAAGAGTGAGATATTCCTGGTCTTGCTATGCGCGAAGAATTTTTCTAGCTTAGCTAACTTGGAACAACGAGAAGTTTTTAAGTGAAGTTTTCCTCGCTAACTTGATCCGGAAAACTGGAAATGCGATTTCCCTATTATTTCACATAAATTGTGATCTGGAATTACATTTGATATACCCTCGTAGGGAAAAATCATATTTTACAAGATTTACAACCCTAATTAGGCAACGAAAACATGTTCTAATATGCATCACTCGTAGAATGAACAAAAAAAAAACAGCAGTTCAAAAGATTATTTACCGGAAAATTCTACCATTTGGATCATGGCTGTACCAAGCAATGAAACAAGCTCACTCAATCTTCTCTAATATTTCAAGTCTTGTTTTCCTTTTCCAACCTTTCATCGCGGCGACGAGGTTGATCAACCCCACAATTTGGTTTTTACTATACTCCTGCAATATAATTTCCAGGTTTAGAATTGGCTGCATTTATTGAAAATACGATAATGCATTATGTTCACCGTATGAAAATTTATTTACCGGGTGAGCACGAGCCCAGTGAACATACTCAGTTTCTGGGAGGTAGTAAGCCTGTATTCGAGGGAGCAAATTCCGGTTAGGAAACGTTAGTCAGATCATGAATAATGTCTACTGGGAATATCAATTAAGGATTATCTAAAGCCAAACAGGGAAAACTTCATAAATCCAATTCTCTGGCTTTCAAAATTTTAAATGTCGGTTATGCCTCTCTTACCTTGATAAAAGTTTCGACTGTTTGTAATTTTGGTTTCACATTAACCGAGACAAAATGTTGTAGGCCATTGATCAACACCTGCAAGGTTACAAAGAAAGCACAAGATCCAATTAAGGGATAAGAAGAGAGTGACAATCTCGAAACATGCAAACTAAGGTTCAGAAAAAGGACCTGAAGATCTAGTGACATGAGAGCTCGTCCTTCATCAGTGCACCTCTTCACCCGTGATAGACCTTCAATGAGAGTTTCAGCAACAATTTCTAGTCCACAATTTAAAAGGAGGTCTTGAACCTAAAAGGACGAAAATATAACTTAAATTAATTCATCGTCCCTGATGGTGGATAAGGGGAAAAAGAAAATGCGATAGGTGCAATAACAGTAATATAGATGGGCTCAACATAATATATACGATTCACGTAACCTCATAAACTGCTAATGGCCTTAACAAGTGAATGTTAAGGAGCACAACATTACCATTTACATGTCCCCATTCAATTAAGAAAACAATGACCAGGAAAGGCCAATAATCGGGGAATCAATATTAAGGAATTCATATTTTCTTGAACTACGAGTCATAAATTTACATCCATATATCTAAAACATTGCATATGATTAGATACTATCCATAGAAGTCATGTTGATACACAATATACTGTTCACAGAAGGTATGATTAGACATGAAAACTACTTTATTCCTTATTAAATTCTACAATAACAGCTATAAATGCAGCATATATAATGGCCATTACCTCCTTGTGAATACCTCCATGAGCAAGCCTTGTTTTATAGTGTTTGAATTCTCCCAGCAACAAATCAACATACCTACACGTTGGAACTTATAAAATTAGTAACTTATCGGTATAGATTTATATAACTAATTGAAGTCATGTTGGAACATGCTTAAGATGAGATCCGTCCAAAAAATATCAACTTCTCTTCTTTCCATACTAAGGTAAATCTTGCCTGAAAATAAGGCTCATTAGTTACACTCCACAGAGAAGAAAGCCACTTGAAATAAAAAGAAACATCCAAATCATTAAATATATGGCCGTAGATTTTTAGAAATAACTAATTAATATGTCACATCCAAACAGGATATAAGATGAGATATGTTCAACAAATATCAACTTGTCTTGCTGAGGCAACTATAAACCATGACTGCTAATTATACTGTTTTTTTTTTCTCTCCAATTTTGGGCTTGTTAGAGAGAGTAGGATGTTGTTAATAGGAGATAGGAGATTGACTAGTTAAATGTAGAGATAACGACACAGAATTTAATGCAAAATAATAGAGGAAGTTTGCATTCATTTTTCTTTCCAAACAATCCCTTTCTTTTCTTTCCATAATAAAGCAAATCTCGCTTGAAAACAAGGCTCAGCAGTTACATTCGGCAGAAAAGAAAGGAATTTGTAAAAAAAGAAACATTCAAATCATTAAATACTCTTTACAAATGAATGGAAAAAAAAAAGGATCAGAAACAAACCCATTATGCTCTATCCCAAGCTCTTTCACTTCCCACTTAGCATTTGCAATGCGATCAACATACCTGTCAAAAGAGCTCAGCTGTTAAAGGTAGTGAAAATAAATAAATAAATTAGGAGCCTGGAGAAACAATTTCACCAGAAATCTGGAGTCAAACCACATGGCCACCAATTTTAGCCAGCCCGACTTACTTTTCAATCTCCCTTCAACTTTATTATAACAAATAGTTTGGAAGTTTGAATTTTTATAACTCCCTCATCTATGGGTGAAAGTTTCATTACCATTACTGGAATCCCTTGAAAAGTAAACCACATGCTTTGCAGAAAAGGTTTAAAAAAGAGATCGAGAACAGTAATAGTCATTCGTTCTCATGAAGGCTCAATCAATAACAAAATGGCTGAGATAATGTTTGACTCTGGCCACTTGACACTAAAGCAACAAACATTTTGCTCGCAAAATTTCTGGAGATGATTCCCACCAAATGAATTTTCATAGGCTGATCTGACTTGCCAATATAATGACCATTAACTCATGAAGAGAAGCATCAGA
This sequence comes from Flueggea neowawraea, assembly GCA_948243855.1. Taxonomy (NCBI): domain Eukaryota; kingdom Viridiplantae; phylum Streptophyta; class Magnoliopsida; order Malpighiales; family Phyllanthaceae; genus Flueggea; species Flueggea neowawraea. The sequence goes on along the minus strand of CAODLS013419707.1, from coordinate 4,676 downwards.
TTATTTTATCCTATTCAATATAAGGATAAAACTCTAATATCACACGTTTTTTTGCCTCACCCATTAATATGAAGTAGCAGTCTTGCAGTCGTCTTATGTATGTGATCTGTAAGATATGGCACGGAGTCCACCTGATAACACATATCAGCCATCAATAAAAAATAAAATAAAAAAGAGTAAATCAATGCCAAAATTGAGAAGCTTATCAAGTATATGCAAAAAAAAAAATCCGATATCTTTTTCACATCAAAAAACTGTACTAGGAGAACAGTAATAAGCTAGTAATTAGTAGAAACAATACATGAAAAATGGAAATGTAGAAGAATGAAAATGCAAATAGCCATGGACATCTTCACAGATATCTTCTTGACAAATTTCTAATAATTGCAGAAATGAAGAAAAGAACAGCATAAATTTCTGCAGAAAATTAAATACGGATTCAAGTAATCTCTCGACAGTTTATGCATGACAATTTCAAAATGTGATATAATGAGTTCCCTATTGATTCATTTTTATACTAAGCATTAACAGACTTCAAAAAGAAGATACGTAACATGCTAAAATGTGCATACACGGACTTGGAGCTCTCCACATTGTAATGGAGAAATAATTTTCAGAGACAAAGGAGAAATACTATTCCCTGAAGTATCAGATTCATGCTTTCTGTTAAAATAAAATCTATGGATTCTTCATTATAAAAGGTTGAAACTTATGAACTAGTCATTTGCCATATACCCCTTGTGTGTAAAATTAACCTATTTCATTGATATGGTGGCTACATATCCCTCCAAAGTTCTAGCAACTATGGTAAGTAATAAAAAAAAAACAAGTATACCAGGTATGCATAGACATCCTCCACTATGGCCGGATTATTTTGGAGAAGCATTGACTGAAGATGGGCTTTAGATCTGTGCAATATTTGTGCAACAAGAGATATAGTATCAGCACCTGCACATCTTTCCTGCAACAAAATGGCCATATCATTTGTAGACATACTTTGTGATTTACCCTTTCTCATTCCCAAACTCGAAAAAACCAAAATGTATGAAAAATAAGTATAATTTACTAGTTTACAGTAATAAAAGCAAAAATGCAATATCCCATTGTAAGAAAATAACTTTAGAAGAAAAGGGATATCCACATTAGATATACGTTCCCAAGAAAAAATACAACCCACCACCCAATCATAAGGCAGAAAACAATCTTGGCTTAAAAGATAAGGAAAGTTTTTTAGGATCGTCATTCGTCACAATTGTAACATATGATTTTTTTCAATCTACATTGAAATGGTTAAAAGTTCAGATTCAACATATCCTAATTATGGTAGCTGTGATCCTAAATCCTTAATAACAATCTTAAACCCCATTCAATGAGTAAAATGCTCAATAACAATGCTAAAAGCACATATTCGCTTTCATTGAGAAAATAAGTGTAAACTTCAGATAAAACCTTTTCGTTAGATATTTGATTAAATACCTGGAGACCGATGGTTGTAGAATAGCTAGGTGGACTAGTAGGTGTAACATCTGCATGCATGTATGCACTTGAAGATGTGGGTGAAGAGGACAAAAAGGTTGTTGCCTGGGGCTTTATCCATTGATCACAATCTTGTGTAATGCGAGTTAAAGCTGTCCTCAATCGATCTGATTATCATTACAAGATATTGGTTTCACGGAAATTCCAGCAGTAACTCTTAGCACTCAATGACAGAGAAAATTAAGAAGCAATACAAATGAATAAGTGAAAAGATTGCTGAATAACTTACAATTTAGTGAGTCATTTGAATTAGCACTGTGCTGACTAAATGTTTCAAATATAAAATAGAAAAAAACCTCAAATAACTGGCATATTCCCTGCAATAGTATACTGAATCAGGGGAAAACATTTAGAGAAAATAAAAGTAACATCACAATCTTAAAGATAATAATAAATTAAACAAGCACAGTCAATAGACAGGAACAGACCTTAAAAAACTCAACATTTGCTATTTCTAGTTTCTGCATGAGCCTTGCATACTTATCCATCGACCTAACAAGAATAAATATATTGAGCTCGACCTAATAAGAATAAATATATTGAGCTTACATAGTGCAAAAATAGGCATGTACACAATCAAGGCACCAGTCTATATCGAAAGTATTCTTTTAAAATCCAAATAAAAATTATTCACCTTAAAAGACAGAGAGATGATCCAGTTTGTGCTGTTATCTCATAATTTTTCCTATTTGAAGAGTGACTTTTTGAAGCATTCGGCTTTGAAATTCTACTTGGGAGTTGACTATCCTCATCAATGAAGTCTGCAAGCAAATCTTCATTTTCATCTTCCAAAACAGGGTTTCCATTCATGACAATATTACTCTCAGCAGATGTTCTATCACCATATTCACTATGTGTATCATATTCACCAGTAACAAATCCACTATGTGGAGAACCATGAGCATCTTTAGAATGCATTAACTTTAGTGAAAATGGATTTCCACTTTTCAGCCAACTGGTAAAACCACTATTCTTTGCAGTAGCATCAGCTGAGTTTACTGATTTTACTGAATTATGAAATCCATCATTAGTACTATTAACACCAGATAGAGCAATTAAGGGTGCCCCATCACCCACTAGCCCAGCAAAACTAATTTCCTGTACAGTATCGGGAGGCAATTTCTGCCAATGTTCCTTTTCCAAAACCATTTTAAGAGCCTGGAAAAGAAAGATAACTTTTATCAAATTATCAATTGGGTCAATACCATTGCACTGTTTGCCAGCAGGAAAAAAAAAAAACGTATGAAAACATGTCTTATTTACTTGATAACAACATTTTAATTCTGAGAACCACTTACATAAATATTTTGCCGATGGAATGCCACAAAATAATTCTCACAGACAGTCTTCAACTTCTGCCTGAACTCAACTGCTTCAAATCCACAGAAGGCTTCCCCAGCCAAGATGAATACATTTACATCTTCATAAATTTTCAAAAATTGGTGAATGCTCGTTGAACCAATTGCAGCAGATGAAAGCAATACTGATATTCTACTAGTTGTAAGTTGCCAAAGATTCTTCCGTCCTCTCTGAAGAGTTTGTGAAACAAATGTTGTGGCTTCTTTCCGGAGTTGATACCAAGGGGATCCACTGCTTGATGCTTCACTGTCATTTGTAACCTCATCAACTTGACAATGAGAGACTGGACACATTGAACCTGTAGAACCCACAGGATCTGTCAAAGATACAGAAGTTCTAGATTCTGCAGCAGAAGATGGACCCAGAATACCATCCACAGATTTTGCAACGGAGCCATTAATTACTTGGGAATCACAAGCAACTCCTGTAGTTGATTCAGCTATCAGAGATTCTCCAGTAAAGTGTGAGCTGTTACTTTCTTTCTGGTTCATATTTGAAGAATCATATTCTGAATCCTGCAGCAAAAATGAATCAGTTTTTGAACACAAGAAGACAAAGAACCAACTGGAAAATAGACATCTTAGATGAAATAAATTTTAGCAATTGCCTTTCCAGAAGTGTATTACAAATTATTAACATAACAGGTAACTGCAAGTTCAGTTAATTGCAGCATATTAAAAGCAAGAGAATCATTTACCCTGACCCAAGCTTGGAAAAATATACCATTTTCCCATATCATTTAAGAGAAGTTCTAAATTTCTTGGTTCAATAGGCTCTGATTTGATATCAGAACTTTATATTTAGACAGCTCTAGTCCACGAATAGACTAACATTGTTCAGAATGACCATGCTTTACCCATCGATTATTTAGCAAACAATGAAGATAACTCCATAAGCAAAAGTGATGGAGATTAATTAAATTACTAAGAATAGAAAAATCTAATAATCCAAGATAATCCACCATACTAAATGGTAGAAAAATTACTAATAGCATTAGCAGTGAAAGCAAACTCATTTACATCGTCAAAACGGCAGCGTAAATCAATCTTCAGCTATTTAACAAAATGTGACTCAAGATGAATAGAGAAACAGTTAAGGACACAATTTAAATGGTAAAAAAAAACATCCATCTCCAAATTTATGCAAAAAGAACCAATAGAAAATGGTAGAAACTTTTTGTGAGAAGCAGGGTCGAAAAAGCTACATAACATTGGACACTAAAGAGCTCATGTATACCTTGTTATCCATCTGGAAGGTCATGATTTCATAATAGGAACACATTAACCTGAATAAGACAACAAGTGTTCTCAACAAACACTGCCTGAACTTAGATTCAGGTATCTGAAGGCATAGATCACTGTACGTAAGTCTGGCATGAATCGAAAAAAAATTATAAGCACATCTAAACCAGCGGATCTATTATGTATTCAATACAGAAAACGCTAAAAGAAATGAGAAGAAATATAGTTCAGCAAATAAAATACCTGTTGTTCTGCATTCGGACTTGTTGATCCTGCAAATTTGGTGAGTAATTAAGCAACTATATTCTTAAAAGCAAAGAGGAACAAATAAATTAAGAAAAAACAAGAAAAGCCAATTCATATAAAAATTTAATATACACGTAAACCTTAATTATGACCATGTACCTCTTGCACTACAGATTTTAGCACAGAATGGGTTTCTGAAAGAACTTCTTGCATAAAGAAGCTTTGAAGCTTTTCAGCAAGGCCAGAGACATCTCCAATTAATGCATAAGCATCAATCACCTGTAAGGCATCATA
>CAODLS013419557.1:0-16612 GCA_948243855.1 Flueggea neowawraea | reverse complement strand
GTCAAAGCATGGAAAATATAAAATGTGGCAGAAAACCATCAATATTTGAGCAAAACAAAACATAATTTTATTTGTATACTACGAAAATGAAATGGCCAAACTTATCATACATTAAACATAAACCCAGTACATCATTTTGTCATAAGATCTAAAGGTGGAAACAGTGTAAATTCAGTTCCCTTGAACTATGCACATGAATTCCAGGGGATTGGACAGGAAATCAACGAAACTGAAGGTTGGATGGAATGTAGAAAAGAGTTGATCAATCTTAATCTATTTGAGTACGTGGTTAACAGTTATATGATAAACCTTAATGTTACCTCCTCCAACATCCAAATTGTAGAAAGTATTAGAACAAGCAAACCTGTATAAACCTCATTCCCATTAAGTTTAGTAGGAGGTTATTACTCAGTGCCTATGTATGTGGATGTTTGGGGGTGGGAAATAATGATGCCAACAATTTGATAGAGTGCCACAGCATGACTAGAGAAGATGAAATGACGACATAAACGAAAACTTACCTGTGGGCTGTATCAGGGTGATCTAGTCCGAGACAACGCTCATTTATGATTAGTTCTTTGTGTTGTTGCATAATAGCTCCTGCAATATCTCCAGCATGATACAAAACCATTGCAAGATACCTGAGAAGCCAGAAAGGCATAAGAAGACAATTAATTTTCTTTTTCGTTTGACTTCATGAAGACCACAACATCATAACAAACTGAAGTATCTATGATGCAATCAAGGGAACAGAACCTGAAACTAAAAGCTATATAGTAATTGTCATGAAAATTACCGGCAGCAGTTGGCAACCTCCCGATGCATTGGACCAGCAACCTGCATGATGTTACAAAATGGTAAATATGTGACAGTCCAAATACTTCAACAAACGGTTAGGCCAATAAAAATTACAACTAGAATGGACATGCCTGTTGAAGAATCGCAAAAGCCTCAGAGAATGAATTGAAGGCCTCACTGAGCATATACTGCAGCAGAAAAGAGCAAGAGAAGAGGGATTGCAAATTCTTATTAGGTCTGAAATGCATCAAGCTATACATCTTCTATTCCATAATAACCTAAAACTTTGCCAGGAAAAGTAGTTCGACACATCAACATAACTATATTGCCTACCTCAGCCAACTGAGCTTTCCCAGCTTCCACAAGGTCCTTTGCATCTGAACACACTGGAACTGAGTGCTTCACTACAGGCCGGAGATCCAAGATATCTGATGGTTGAAAAGGTGTTGAAGCATTAAGATCATACTTCCGAGCAGCTATGGTGATGCCCACCTGTTCGATTTAAATTAGAAAAAATTAATAGGGATTTAAAAGTTTGATATCACAAATATAATTAACAGATCACATACTATGCAAATTGTTAATGCATACCATGCTGACAACCGTGATAAGGAAACAAATAATAAAAGAACAGTAACAGATTTCACCCTTCTAAATTTGTTGTTTACTTCTTGAATGAGATGTTGGATATTTTTTACCTTCTGGCAAAGATTGTGCAAAACTGAAACTTTCTTCACACGAGACCTTGCATCCTCTGGCAGCTCAAACTATGCAGGAGGAAGGAAATTTAGTCCCAATATATGCAATTATTCAGAAGTACAATTTGCAAATTATAAGAGAAGACAAAGAAAAATAAACAAACTGTGACCAAAGAATATGGATCACTGAAACTTGGACATTGTTCTCCATTCAAATGATATGAAAAAAATTTGCTAGAATCACTAGAAGAAAAAACAAAATGAACTCCTCCCACTTCCAAATAAGTCACTGGTTTAGAACATTTAACAAACCTTAATTGAAAAGAATACCTGGTATTTGAGTTTGGCAAACTCCCGAATGTCAGACCATAAAGCTTCTGAGCTAATATTCGTGAAACGGGACTGATTCTTTCTTCCAGATGTTGCTTGCCACTTAGTTTGCACACCATGGGATTTGGATGACTGATGGCTGGCATGGTCCTGTAAGCACTCAAATACAATTCACAGATTCGTCAAATACAGTATGAAGAGAAGATGTGACAAGAGGTATCTATTCAGTTAATATGTATGGTATTTCTGCTCTCCTAAGCATGGCTAGATCAGATGGATTATCATAACGGAATAATTTGGGCTCAGAACCAAGATCAAATAATCATTTTACTTTAGAAATGTACTCAGAATCAAGATTGCATAATCATTTTACTTTAGAAATGTAGTTAACTCACTTTCTTCTGTATTCTTGTCTGTGAACTATCAGCACCAACATTGCCAACAGCTTGGCAACTCCGAAATTATTGAAAAAATGCGAGATCGCAGGCCCAAGTTCATGATCTTCTGTATCTCTTAGAACATTCTGCCATCACAATAAAAGGTAGAAAAGATCATCCACTTACAATAGAGACAATTTTTAAATCCCACCATCTGCCTGTCTGTCAAGAAACCGTGTTTTTGTAATCTTTTATATATTGCAAAATCTGACATGTAGCAAAGCAAATATAGAGTAACTAACTTCTCAAGTTTGGCACAGTGTTTTCAAGTCGTCATACATTCCTCCACTCCTTTCTCCTTTTTCCTCTGAACCATGTCCTGGATTGTGCAATGACGAGTACTGTGAGTCTATCACTTGTTCTAAATTCCAAGTTCTAGACCATTGTCTCTAAATTACAAGTAGGCATGACAATTTATACCCTACCCGATGGGTACCGACTTTACTCGTACCCAGTCCATGTGGATATTGCATGCTTTAACTGGGTATAAGTACGGATAATACTCGCATTTTACTGTGCTGGTACGGATAGGGTATGAATATAGAGATATTCTACCCATACCCGTGCCTGTTACTTGTGCCCGCTATATATACATCCATACATATATATAATAAATTCTCATATTTGAATAAATTGATTTATAACTAAAATGAAATTATAAATGTATTTTGCCAGATATTGTAGTTTTTATATAACTAGAATGAGATGCTACTACTGAGAAGTTATTATTATAGTTTTATATTCAAAGAACTTATTATAATAAAAAATTTTCAGGCAAATTTTTGTATGTAAAACTCATTCATATAGTTTTGGCATAAAGAAATTAAAAATTGATGCCAAAAATACCTTATTAGTTACATACATTATATAATACGATTAACAATACCTCATTAATCATTCATACCAACATCATTTGGCTTTAAAGTGACTTTTAGCATAAAACTAATAGACGAAAATAACTTTCTAAGAAATCTTTCACAACAAATTAGTCGTAGAATTTATAAATTAATGTTCATGATATTTAGTTTGCGTTATGATCCTACATATAAATACAAGTTATATATCTAGTCAACCGTATATTATTTAAAATATAAATTGTATTCAACCTTAATAGTATTTTAGACTATAATTTTTGTATAAATTCTCTATAAAGTAATAACTTATCACGTTACTATTTCATTAGCTATACGTAGTCGCAAATTATAGCTTTTATATTATATTGTGTGAATATAGTATTTTATATTGTCTCGAGTATTTTTTAATCTATTGTTTTAAATTAGTGAGATTATTTTTTGAGTTAATTAACTAAATTTAAATCATAGATAAATGGGTATCCTACGGGTAAATATGTACCTTGCGGGTAGAGTACGGATATTAATTTTTTTGTTACCCGCCCGAGTACGGATAGAGTATTGGTACATAATATGAGCCACGGGTACGGGTAAGGACATTAACATACCCTACACATTGTCATCCCTAATTACAAGGAAAGAAGATAAGGAAAAGAATAAAAAGAGACAAACAGATGAAACAGAAGAGGGAAAATGCATCCCACACAACAAGGTTGGCCATCTACCAAGAAAAGGCCACCATTATCTAGGTTGAAAATGGTTGGTTTAAGAGTGAATAGTGAATGGCACACTGATGCATATATCAAGTTCTATCTACCACATAAGTAGATAAGACAAGCAGGGAACTGAACACCATCAAATCACATTTTGATTAAGTTGACGTAAATCTATAGGCTTGATTAACCCTAGAATGTTTCTAAGCAATATGATCTCAAAGCAGATATTGTATTGAGACAAGACTGAAGAAATGAAAAATTTTAATCACCTTGAGGATGTGCTTTGCCGACCTGACTACAATCTCATTGGAGTATAGATCCCATAGATGAGGTAAATGTTTGGTTCCTTCAGCTACCTGAACATATGATTAGTGTCAAAAGGACTATTTGAGTTACAAGAACATAGAAAAAAAGGTTGCATTAATTTACAATATATTTGAGCTGCACTACAGATTTTATAAGTAGAAATCTAGCTCAAACTACACAATCCATTTCGTTAACTTTGAAGGATGGTTCTTCCAGTATGAACACGAGGAGCTTATTAGAGAAGCTAACAACGGAGACACGAAGCTCACTTTTCCAATGTAGCGAACATTGATTCCATGAGCATGAAGTACTTCTGTTAGTGTTTGTCCATCCATTGGTGACACTTCAATTGAGCAAAGATCTTGAATGAACTTTGGTAGCACAATATCTGCAAGATATGAACCAACTTTCCTGACATTTTCTTCATCTCTGGCTATCTCCTGGAAAACATTGAAGGCAAATAACAAGGCTTTAATATTTAGAAAAAAAAAATTACAGTTCCAAAGTAATATAACATTGCAAATAAAATTTCACCTCTGGACTCCCAGTCAAATTAAACTTAGTGAAGACATTAGGATTAAAACATATATCATCACTTGACTCAGAGGTCCCATCTGGAACATATACCCATTCTTCAATGGTCTCAGTCTTCGCATCTTTGCCTTGTTCCTGTCACCAATATAAATTATGCCATTTAAATGATTTTTTATATGAATATGTACCATACAGTTGCAAAAGAATATATAAAAAGGAAACTCATGTTTCCTGACTTTATTTGATTAAGGTTACATATTACAGAAAGGTTTCTCCATAAATTAACAAATGTAACACATGCATACATTAAGCCAACCATTTTAATATCCAAAACCTGCAAATCCAAAAGTGTGATTTGCAGTGAAAAGAAAAAGACGCAATTGATTAGCATTAAAGACCGCTCAAGCTTGAAATTAAAAAAAGTTTGAGATCCAGTTAAGTGAATGGAGGATGAAAGCAGGCTAAAAGAACATCCTTACATGACTGTCGTGGGAAGTTGCCAGCACTTCTGGCCCAGGTTTTGGCTGCTCATCAACTGCAGCACCTTGTGAAGAACCATTAGCTGAATTAGCCTATCCTTCAGATTTAGGCTTATTCTTTGATCTCTCTACTGCTTGAGCCTTTTCCATCAAAAGAACACAAAAGAAAAGGAGTAAGAATAAGACCACAAGTAACAGAAACAAACTCAACTTTTGTCAATACTACAATAGACTAAAACCTGGCAATAGGCAGAAATCAGTTCCGGTCTTAAGATGCAAAATCGGGAGCCAGGTCTGGTGTAGTTTGCATCACGAGGTGTAACTCTCATCAAGTCCAGAAGATAATGTCTACCATAAAAAGATTAGATGCCCAAACCATAAGGAAGCGGCGAATCATCAAAAATCATAAAACTCATACAGACAAGCGAGTCTAATAGATATAACAACACTTAAACAGAAAAAGCAACAATGAACCCCCAAGACTCTAATTTATCAACACATCTGTAAGTGTAAATGTACATGCATAGAGCATCACATTCTTTCCTTCTTTTTTTCCAAATGTTTCATCACTACATTTGCTAAATTTAAACAGAAACATAGAAGAATTTTAGCCGTCCAGTTAGATAGATCCCTATTTGTGTACTGTAAAGATCAGAAAGTAGTGAAACCATCAAGCATTCTAAATATTAAATTATAAATACAAGGCAAGTGATTTCTAGATCAACAGGGGAAACAAACAGAGGTGAAATTTCTATGAGCAGGCCAATAGAAAAATCCCCTGTCATCACTACCCACAATGCCCTTGCATTCCACTGGTGCAGCTAATTGGTATTCATTTCCAGATCCATCTAGAACTCTGTGTTCCGTCAGATGAAGGCGTTTGGCAGCTTCCAGCACCTAAGATAAGAAAACCTCAGTGCCCAAAACTAATAAACCAACTTCCTATATTATGGTATCTGCTTGCCAGCAGAATAATAATAATTCTGTAAAATTACCAGACTGCTATAGATATATGGAATTAAAAGAAAAGGATATCATTAAACAAAATTATTATAAAAATACTATAGTGCAAGAAAAGATATCCATGATTATTAGAATTTATGACTTACCTTCGAATGAAAATCTTCGTTCCAGCATATCTTCTTACCATTATCAACAGAACCATAGAGAAGGGAATCTGACTTATCCCCATGAAGAATGACAGGTAAAACACTCTCCAAAAGGTTTGGAAAAGACACACTAAGAACATGACCAAGAAATTTAAATCACATCACATAAGAAGAGGAAAAGGAAAGAAAGACGGTAGCAGTCTTAACGAAAAGAGAGGAAACCAAGGATAAATTCCTCTAGGGTGATCTTCACTTAAGATATGGAAAGAGAACCAAAGATTAATGCTGCAAGGGTAAGCTTGGCTAAAAAAGCCTTAATAGGAACTCTTTAAACACGGAGATAGGCTGGTGGCAAGGAGGCAGTGCCCATGCATATCCGGTACGTACCTGGGCTACCACTCTGTGACCACTGTAATCAATTATGGCCATAGCAAGATTATAGAGTCCCGGGATGTCAGCTTCCTGGTAGGCTTTGGTACCTTTCAGATCATTATTTGCAGAAGCGTAAGTAGCCTGCTCACTCTGAGCAAAATGTGCATCATCAGACACTTGAGCATGTGATTCTGAGACACCATTAGCTTCCCCTACAGTTGACACACCGCTGATTTCATTAGGGACCGTTTCTGCTGAAGTAACTGAAGGGCTGATCTTTTCGGTCCTTGAATTAGGCTGTGAAGAATGTTTCTTTGGCATCTGTTCAAGGTCCGCATCAACAGCAAAACTGAAGAAAATATTGTTGTGAACATACCTGGAATTGAAACATATTAACATGTTAGACACTGAAGTTTGACAACTTTTAGAGAGAATAAAAAAGAACTCCAAGAAATCTTGTTTGGGTCACACTAACATATGGAATCACTCTGGATCAGTAGGATTTATTGGCGGGATACATCTATTAATGACTCCAATGGCACCATTAATGGCTGCATCAACAAATTCAGAAGTCACCTTGTACAATGCCCTATCACGCAGGATCCTGCCACAAGATCATCCCAATAAGGGAGAATTTAAAAATTGTCCATTCAACAATATAATAAACTGATATTAAGGACATTATATACCTTTCCTGAGGAGTTGTATGGGGAAATTCTCGACACGATTTCAACTGCTCATTCCAATCTGTTTGCATGCCAATCACCTCACTTTCATATGAAAGTGTCAGTGCATTCTCTGCTCTGGCAGCATCACGTCTGTGGTCTACAAAATAAGTGAAACGAGTTCATCCCAACAAAAATTTGCCACCAGGTGCAATAAGTATTTCATAAGATAAATCAAATAAGCAGATAAATGACATTATTGCCCAAAACAAAAACTAGGACGTTACACTTACTTGGAATTGGGTATAATCCAAGCCATGAATTTGGAGGAAGAAGGGATTGAACATTTTCAAAAGAATCTGCAGAGGCCTTGCGCTCCAAAATTTCATGAAAAGCTTCAAAGAATAAAAATAAGGGTAAAGAAATTATTCAAAGCTAGAGTAGAACAAATTGTTTCTCCAACTAATCATAATTTTTTTACCTTTCTTGAAGCCAGAGCTGATTGTTCGCAGGAGTGCAATAAGGGTGGTTGCTTCAGAAGTACCTTGCTTAGGCCTAGGATCAAGGACATTCCCTGTGCTTGAATTGACATAAAATGCTCTAGTCGTTCCAGTAACACAATATTTGTTACCCTCCAATGTAGTTACGTCCAAGTAAATTAAATCTCCAACAAGCCTGAGAAAAGGCAGACCTTGTTATGTCCAAGTAAATAACAATTTGCTAACGAGCATTTTTTTTTTCCAAATATTTACTATTGTTTGTTGATGAAAAGGCAGACAAAGGCAGGCCTTCTATAGCTTGGTGGAGGATTGAAGGACGAAAATACAATACTTTCCACACATTTAATCTCCTTTGATGGAGTTGGCAACAATTTCCCAAGCGAACCTGCAACATCCTCCATGAAACCTATCCCATCAAGCTCGGGGACTTCTATTTTTGCAGCATCTAGAATATGGCACATTCATTATTATCATCTGAGCATCTTCCAAATTAAACAATGTGCAAATAGACGGCAAAAAGATATAGGACGATAATGACTGCAAAATGAATGTTGTAAACTACCTGAACCAGAATTATTTTTTTGTGCATTCTCATACTCCAATGCAAGTGATGTCGACAATGATGAATGAAGTGAGGAAAGTGAAAGCAATTCTCTAGTGCGATTTACATGAGCCCTGATTGATCTATCATCATAAGGTGCTGCCAAAGAGGTTTTCGAGTTAAGAGTTGATAACAGGAATTGCCACAATAAGGTGAGAGATATAAATTTACCAGCAACCATCTCCAAGGAACAACCACCAGTGGTTATATCAGCTACTTCTGATATTTCATTGTAGTCTTCCAATTGATGAGTTAGGTCATCCTTTGTGTGAAGCAACAAGTCGTAGCATGTAAAAAAGCATGTCTCCGGTGCCTCAAGAAGAAATTGTCTCACATCCATAACAGAATCAGCTGGATTCAACTGCATTATTGTATTAATTTTCAATCCAACCGTCAAAATTTATAAAAGTAACACACTGAACAGAACTAATTTAAAAAATTCCACGAGCAAAGAAATGAAGAAGTCATTATCATTCATAAAGTGTGTAAATTTCAGCAAAATGAATCATCAGTTTCATTCATAAAGTCAGTAAATTACAGAAAAATGAATCATTTTTTTCAATAACATGATTGTGAGACCATCATGAATAGTTTCAGAATCAAGTCATCTCACCTGTAGCTCAAGCTTATCCCCACTTTCTGTTTTGACAGAGACAGGACAAAGGTGAAGCTCGCCTGCACTCATAGAGGGAATACCAAATAAGACATGATTATAGAGAATGCCACAATATATTACCAAATTTTATCTATGCATCAATGGGTGCATTTGGATGTTATGATGAAAGACAATATTAACCACTCCAATCACTCCTCTCAATTAGAACATAAAACCACGAGTGGTCACACAATAAGAAACAGTAGTAACAAAAGATAAAAATAAGAATTAATTTTGTTACTGGAAAAATTAAAAAAGCCTGTGAAGTGTCAAAATATAGCCAAGTTATTACAGGTGAAGCATAATGAAATTGTAAAAATTACTGTTATAATGATAACAAAAATCATTTGGGCATAATAACACAAGTATTGAACTTTTATTTGGTGAATTAAGTTCTAAAATTGAATAATGCAAGAAAATTAAAATATCATCAAATGCAAGTAAAATACTAAGAGCTAAAATGGAAATACCCAAATCCAGCAATACTATACTCATTTTACAGAATGTACATGTATATTGTTTTTGCTTTGAACACCAAATGACCAGTAAAGAGGAATTTTTTTCTAATGAAATCTAATTAAAAAATGATGAAAAATCCTATAATGATACTAGCATAGTAAATAATAAATGCCACCAAAACAAAACAGGAAGTCTCTAAATACAGCCAAGATTCCTCTCAAGCACTCGAGCATATTTATGTAATCATTGTGAACCAAATTCACCTTGCTTTGGTTCACTTCCTGAATTTTCTGTTTCATCCTTTGTCTCAGAGTTGGCATTAGTTGGTTCATTCACAGCCTGCACTTCATTAGTGTTGACCTTGTCTGAATCCAAAGCAGTTGGGTTGTCAATTGCAGAAGCATTCGATGATAATGCTGACTCTGTCGGATTCATGCTGTTGGCTGATCCCTTACGGTTCCTCCCCTTACTAGACTTCCCCGCCATCTTCGCCTCCTGATTCCATTTTTTTAAAAGGATTAGTTGCTTTACGAAAAGAAACATCAAGCATGGAATACCGTTATCAACAGAACACCAAAAAGACAGATAAAAGATACCATAAGATTACGACAAAAGCACTGAATCCCATACAACTATAAAAACAAAAATGTCTGCCTCTCCCACACGTGAAATGCATGGCATCTATAACGTGTTCTAGTTTCATTTCAACTACACACAATAAACTCTCAAAAGTCTACACCTTTTCAGCATAATACGAAACAAACACACATCAAAAGGCTAATGCGAGCTCACATAAGTCCAGAAACAATAAAAACTCCTCAAAACACTATCACAAATTTCATATAACTAACTACACAGAGAATGCTCGGAATCAAGTTCAACAGACAAACATTTAAAAAATATATATACGTACAACAAGAGATTCTAAACCTTTAACCATGAAAGTAGAATCAAGTATTCAAGTTCTAGCTAAAACGACAAAAGAAGGCAATTGAGCATAGCTCAATAGGCAGAGACCTTCACGCATATGTTAAACACTAAAAAGGAAATACAGCAAAATTAACAAAAAGTCGGACTTTACACAAATTTTCTCGGGAACCAAACAGAAAACAAATGAAATGAAACGAGGTGGAGGACGAAAAGACGGATTGGAGCTTACAAAACAAGATGAAAGGAGACGGATACACGTGTATGACGTGGATACGCAGAGAGAGGTAAGAGAGGGGTTTAAGGAGGGGAAAGAAGAGGAAGTGGCTGAGAGGGGGCGAAAATTTCCGTTTTATTTGATTGCTTCCAATTTATCAGAGAAGAGAGAGAGAGAGAGATAAGTGAAGGTGGGACCGGCGGATTTGGAGCGGACTCAAACCCAATCTTATTGGGCTTATTGGTTGCATTTCCTGACCCATGTCTTCAACAAAACGATGCCGTTTGGCATTGTTGTTAAAAAATTATGCCAAAAAGTCAAATTGTATTTTCTTAAATTTTTTTGAAAATATTTTATTATTTAATAAAGCATATTCTTATTTTTACATCACTTAGAAACGTTAAAAAAATATTTTAAAATTTAATTTCTTACACATTCTGAGACTAATTTTTTTATATGTCGGACAATTTCAATGTTTATAATCGAATTGTAGAAACAACAAAGTAGAAAAACTTCTTATGATTTGACACTTCACTATTATATAGGTGCTTTACAATTAAATTAAATTTAATTTTAAATTAATAAATTTATAATTTAGTATTAGTAGAGTATGTCAAAGAATAAAAGGTAAATAATTCAATGAAAAAATATAAATTAGATTTTTTAAAATTCATAAAAATGAAACTTGGGCTGAACTTTTTCGATAGCCTTGATCAAGAACTGAATCAGGGCCACTTTCAGGTCCAAATTAGTGAAAAGATCGGGCATTTATTGAATTTGAGCTCATCAATAAAAAAATAAAAATATAAATTGTAAAATTATTAACTTCACAAAAAATAACAATTTAATATCATTGGAATATTTGTTAAATATCACCATATCAGTTAAATATTATTTAAATAGCATAATAGTATTTTTTTAAATATGATAATAAAAACTGAAATCAGTTGGATCGCGATCTCCAAAACAAAAACAGAGATCGACGAAGGCAAACGAAAGAAAAGACAACGTCGAAGGTGAAGTGGAGGAGAACCGATGGAGATCGAGGAAGGCGAAGAAAATGAGAAGAGAGCGATGACGAAGGCAAAATCGAAGTAGAGGAGAAGTGAGAGCAGAGGAGAAGCGATGTGGTGGGACGACAACGGCGGAGAAAAAGAGAACGAAGCGAGACGGAACCAATGACAACAGTGATGTTCCGGGGATCTCAAAATTCTCTCTCTCCTTTTTTTTCAAACAGATCCGCTTTTTTTTAAATGACTTTGAGTTGAAATATATATGATAAAATGAAAATAATATAATAAATATACAAAATACAAACTAAAACCTCGTTATCATTCTCTCCTATTCAAATAAAATTTTAAAAAGTATATCTTTTATTAAAATAAATAATATATTCTTAAATCAAATTATTTTTTATTATTTTATTTTATATTTATTTTTTATTAAATGAGATTTATATAACATTTAAATAATTACATTTAAAATATTTTTTTAAAATAAATAAGATTAATTTAATAAATTATTATTATAGTTATAATTTAATTATTTTTTAATATATATGTTAAAAATTTTAAAAATGCCCTTTGTGAAAAGAATGAATAATATAAAAAATTCGGTGAAGAATTTAAAAAAAAACCGTGATTCTTACGAGGACCAAAAATTTTGCCTTGGGTTTGTCATTTGTGTAATTAAACGGGAAAGAATCCAGAATAAACATTGTGGGTCCCGGATCAAACACGCGCTCTCTCTTTCTCACTAAGCTATATAAGCCCCAGCGATGCACCGAAACAGTCCTCCACCAAAACCCTGCAGCTTGTCGTGGTCGAGAACCACCATTACTCCGTTCGAATCGATTCCGTCGCAGAATTCGATTACAGATCCTGATTCATCGCTTCTCGACTAGCTTGCTCCGTCCAATCCACCGCGGCATTCCGTTTCCTATTAGGTACTTTATTTGCCTCTGTTAAACTAGATCTTCATCTTCTCTTTCGGTTCCTTGAGAAACAATACGTGACAGGATCTTAATAGAAGTATTCGATACCTTCTTGTCACTGTTGCTTCGCCAGGAATTCACTTGCGTTTCTTCAGGATCGGATTTATCAGACTCGACGACCGATCGCTGGCTTCGTAACTGTTCCCTAAAACGAAGGTAGTTTTGGCGGGAGATTTGAATGACGAGTTAGAAGTTCAAAATTGGACAATCGAAGTAACCGATGGATTCAATCTACAACAACAAGCCGACGAAGTCCTTAAACGGCGTCTTATCCCCGGTCAATATGCAGCAGCTGACCGTGGACCCTACACAGGCTACACTCATGAGATACCTCCGAGGAGGAGCTCCGATCACACCTTCAAGCAGTGTCAACTCCTCTAGAAGCAGTAATAGCAGTTTCAGGAGATCGTTATCAGCGACTGAGACTGCCAAGTCATCACCGTCAGCATACAGGACACCAGTAAAGATGATAGAAGAGGACGTGTTGGTGATGGACGGAATACTGGTGGCTTCCGCCCCTGGAGTTAGGGCTTCAAGATCCTCGTCTTCTTCTACTTCTAGTGGATCGTCGACTAATCATGCTTCTGTTGCTGGCTCTTCGCTGTTGTGTTCGTCTGGAGAGAGGAGCGTGCACAAGACTGAGCTTTGTGTTGCCTGGGAGGACTTCAGTCAATGCCACTTTGGCTCAAACTGTCAGGTTTGGATTTTGGTGTTTTGTTATTGAAATCCAAATTGTGCAGTTGACAATTATGATACTTTTTTGGAGATTAATAATTATGATAATTTGCTTATTGTCAACACTTTTGTTTCTATTTTCATGAGGAGATTTTTGGTATTTCGAATTGAATTGACGATGCCTTGCTTTTTTGAGAATGACTGTGAAGATTTTTTTGACTGTGAAGTTTGATAATTGGCTATCTATGTATATATCAATCCAATGTCTGTTTTTTAATCTGAAGTTTAGCTATACAATGAATAGCGGAAATCAATTGGAAGCATAACTGATTTCTTCTTTTTTTGTTGTTTTTTCTTTTTAAATTTTGAAAAGCAAGGAGGTGTGAGACAATGCTCATATCTAGGATGCATTTTGTGCCTTTTTCTTTTCTTCTATGATAGCTCACTCTAATGGGATTTATAAACAGTATAGAAATTGTTAAATTTTATTATTTATATTATCTGCAAGTCTTCTTTGAATATTATCTGGTTTTCTTCAGAGTTCTGACAATTGCATCTTTTATCCTACTTGATTGTGTGTGGTAAGTAGCTGGTTTAGCTTAGTTGAACAAATAGGCAATTGTTGAATTGAACAAACTCACGAAATAGAGTTACCTTTTGATCATTAATAAGTGTCAGCAAGCTTAGATCAGATTGAGTGGTCCAATTTTAAATGAATTTGTATTATCAAGTCAATAATTGTAAGTATTAGACTATTAGTGACTATTTTTGTAGCAATGATGTTTATTCTTCTTGATCTCCATTGGACAACTTTATAGGACCTGTATTATCTGTCTGGTTGTGGTTGAATTAAATACAATCGCTGTCTTCTGGCAATGCATGAATCATCTAATATATGTCAGTAATTTATGAGAATGTACAATATTGCAGTTTGGATATGGAAAAGAAGAGCTGCATCCAACTCGTTTTTCTGTGAAGAACAAATCTGAGGTTGGGTTTGTTCTCCTGTTTAGCTTATAAGACATCTGATTTGATTTTCCAGAAATCATTAACTTATATAGCTAATATCGCTAATTGTGTTTGTTTATGTTGCTTGTGTAGGCACATGCATGCAGGACATTCCCTTCAGGTTCAAGCTTCCATGGACCAAATTACCCCCTCCTTCCCCTGGTCTTGATGGAGGCAGCAAGTCAAAAAGCCTCTCCAACTAGAGTACCAGAATACCCCTGTAAGAGCACGTCCTTCACAGCCAGTCCTGAATGCTCCAGCAAAAACACGTCTCCAATTGCCACACCTGAGCCTTTAGGCAGAACTTCCCAGGCCATTGTACCAGGCGGCTACAACAAGAGACCTGCTACAGTCGGTAGGCCTGGCGATTCTAGAACCCTTGTTACCACATCAGAATGCTGGTCACCGCTAGATGATGGTATCATGGTTGCCTTGCCCGCTCAAACTGACAAGTACTCATCAAGAAAAGGTGTTGATGCATGTATTGAGAATGCTCTTTATGGTCCAACCAGAAAGAAGAGGCTGCCCGTGTTCACCGAATTTTTCCCAGATAACTGACATAGTTTGGTGACGAAATAATCTTCATCTTTATGATACCTTTAAACCAAGGTATTGTTCATATTCTCATTCTTCGGAGCTGAACTTGATTTTCTCTGCACCAGGATCCAGTTCCTATTCATCTTCTGATCTCTGTGGTGCAAATGCAATTACAAATGGCTTTTACCTTTATGACACTGAACACAAAGAAAAAGAACATACAAATATATCTTCTGAAAATAGCAGTACAGATACTAACCAGAAAAAGTTAGGAGGCAATGACAAAGATCCATGAATTGATTCTGCTCTTCTCGCGGCTCATTTTGTAAGTGCTAGTCTCACTGGATTTGAGTTATCTCTCTTCTTATATACCTGTCACGGATAGATGAATTAGTAAATGATGCATGCCATGGGAATATCTGGTATAAAATTAACTGATATAAAATTAACTGTTCTTCTTGTTCGGATTGGTTATGTTATTTCTTTTTCAGTTTTTTCCCCTCTATTTGTTGAATGTAGTAATAAATGTGTGCATGAGGACTGCTGACGTGGCACGTCCATGTCATCAGATGAATGGATAAAGAGGATAAATTAGCAAATCCCAAAGACACCATCAAACGGCAACTCAAAAAGAACACCAACAACAACATTCGACAGGTGTGGAATGACCACGTGACGTGCCGCAAGAACTAGAAGGGGCTGTCGTTTGGGCCAAGTGGGGATTGTTTGGAGCTGCAGGTGCTGCAGTGAACTGGTGTCCAGTAAGTGTAAGCCATGGTGCAGGAGTTTGTGGCATTGATGACTGACCTTGGGTATCGGACTTGTGTTGATGGAAGAAAAAATGATTTTCGTGGAATTTGACATGACGGGCCAAAAAGATACGACTTGTAGATGGGTCAAAACACCGATAGGCACCATGTGAGGGACTATTACCAAGATAAACACAGGGAGTGGAACGAAAAGAAAATTTGTGTTTATTGTATGGACGAAGATAGGGAAATATGGTGCAGCCAAAGGGTTTTAAGGCAAGGTAATTACATGGTTTGTGATAAAGAGACATGTAGGGAGTTTGGTTGTGGATGGCTTTCGAAGGCAAGCTATTGATAAGCATGATGGCATTGTTAAAGGCATAAGTCCAAAACCGAAAAGGCACGTTAGAGTGGGCAAGAAGAGTTAAGCCAGTATCAACAAGGTGTCGAATTTTGCCTTCGACAACACCGTTTTGTTCAGGAGTGTAGGGACAGGCGATTCGATGAATAATGCCGGAAGAATTAAAGTGTTTATGTAGGCGCTGAAATTCGCCTCCCCAGTCAGAATGAAAAGCTTTAATTTTAGTATTGAAGTGACACTCAACTAATGCTTGATATTGGAGAAAAGTAGAGAAGACATCACTTTTATTTTTTAAGAAGTAAATCCAAGTAAATCGAGTACAATCATCAACCAAAACGAAAACATAACGGTGATCATTTATTGATAAAACAGGAGAAAGTCCCCAGAGATCACCATGAACAATATCAAATGGAGAATAGGCAAGAGGAACACGAGCAAGTTTTCCAAGGGCACACGACGAACATGGAGGAGCGGAAGAAGAAACACTAGGCAATTGAGACTCTTTGAGGATTTGGGAAACAGTTTGGTAGTTGGGATGACCAAGACGCACATGCCAGTCATGAAAGGACAACTTTTCCACTGAAGAGGCTTGCTTGAGAGGATGAAGAGCATAGACACCATGTTCACTGGGGCCG
>CAODLS013418160.1:0-10156 GCA_948243855.1 Flueggea neowawraea | reverse complement strand
TGATCAAAGCCATTTTGAGGCCACTAATGTTGAGAAGAACAAAAGAGACAAAAGATAAAGAAGGAAGGTGAGCGTTTGTTTATTTCAGAACTTTGTGCTCCTTACGATGATCCCCTTCCAGCATTCTTATGTTTGCTACATGATTTCAGGCCAATACTTGTTCTTCCCCAAACTGACATTCAGGTCATCAAGTGTCAACAGTCAGAAGCTAAGCATGACTTTTACGATGCTCTTTTCAACAGATCAAAAGTAACCAGTGTTTCCAAATTCTCTACATTTACGAATTTGTTGATTGTTTTTTATTATATGCTTATCCTGTTAGGAAGGCTTGCTAAGAATGCTTTTTCGCAACATAACAGGTTCAGTTTGACCAATTTGTGGTACAAGGGAAGGTTCTCCGCAACTATGCTAACATCCTTGAGCTACTGCTTCGATTGAGGCAGTGCTGTAACCACCCATTTCTTGTTATAAGGTGCGTATCAAGTATATTTGTGTTCAATTAATCTTTAGCTGAAGTGTCTAGTCGTACATGATGAAATAAAAATTTCATCTTTCCACTTTATCGTTTCTAACTGGCCTTACAAAAACGCAGCCGTGCTGATTCACAATATTCCGACTTGAACAAGCTTGCAAGAAGATTCTTGGAAGCTAATGCCGATTCAGCCTCTTCTGGGAAGACAGGCCCATCCCGAGCATACATTGAAGAGGTTGTTGAGGAAATAAGGTGGGGCGAAAATACCGAATGTCCAATATGCCTGGAGTCTGCAGATGACCCCGTTCTGACACCATGCGCTCATAGGATGTGCAGAGAATGCCTCCTCTCAAGCTGGCGAACACCAACAACAGGTTATGCCCAATCTGTCGAACATTGCTGAAGAAAACTGATCTCATAACATGCCCAACAGACAACAAGTTCCGTATTGATGTAGAAAAGAACTGGAAGGAATCCTGTAAGGTCTCGAAGCTCTTAGAATGTTTAGAGCAAACACGCAGGTCAGGTTCTGGAGAAAAGAGCATTATTTTTAGCCAATGGACTTCGTTTCTGGATCTCTTAGAGATTCCATTGAAAAGGAGAGGTATTGGGTTATTGAGGTTTGATGGAAAACTAGCTCAGAAGAATAGAGAGAGGGTTCTGAAGGAGTTCAACGAAACAAAGGAAAAAATGGTCAGCAGTGTTCAAGTTAAAGCTTTTGATTCCAGCAGCTTGGGAGATTTTCTCGACAATTTACTTGAACCTAAAGCTTGCCATATTCCAGGTACTATTAATGTCTTTGAAAGCTGGGGGTGTAGGCCTGAACTTAACAGCAGCTTCAAATGTCTACTTAGTGGTACGTTTTATATTTCTCATACATATTATTGAGAGATAATAAGAGTTATTGAAGTTAAAATTAGTTGTATTGAAAAATGTAGGATCCATGGTGGAATCCTGCGGTGGAGGAGCAAGCGATAATGCGAATCCATCGAATAGGTCAAAAGCGCACCGTCCGTGTTCGAAGATCCATCGTTAAGGTCAGATTGTTATTCTAACTTCACTTTTGGAAATATCAAGAGTTTCCAATGACCCAAAATCCTCTCTTAAGTTCTCTGATAATCCAACAAGTTGGCTGTCTGTACCAGAATAACATAATTTAGGAAGTTCCAATTGAGATTTACACTAAGCCTCAATTGAAAAATTATGGACTTGGACGAACTTTCAAGTCTTGAAATTGAAAAATCCCTAGACTAAGGCAAATTGTGAGACTTGGTTTCGTTGAATAAAACAACCGGGTCACTTTCTGTTCTACAAGAGACCTCAGGTGAATTTTACTGCTCAATGGCTCGTCTTCATGAAGCCTAATTTGGCGTGTCCTTTTGTTTGGCGTGTTATTTTAGCCATTTAAGGAATAGGAGTTGGTAAATCATCAATTTATCTTTACTAAAGAGTATATCATCAAATGTTTATTTGTCTCAACATTTTTTTGGTCGATATATTTGTCTCAACTTGTACAACATATAGCCTTCCTCATTTTATATGTTTCTGCCACTGCTGTCGCCTGCCGTTGCTTACAGTTGGACACATTAATCAAAATTAACATCACGATTTGAAATTTAATTTTTTTTTAAATTAGTGAACATGTAAAATTATTAGATTTTTTTCAAAATAGATAAATTTAATTTTTAAAATGAGATTTATTTTTTTTAAAAAAAATTACAAATTATTAGATTTTTTTCAAAATAGATAAATTTTTATTTTTTATGAGAAAATTACAAATTATTTTAAAAAATAAATGTATTTATAATTATTAAAAAACAATGGTATATTTATAATTATAAAAAATTAATAAGTATATAATAGTAAAAAAAATTCCTATATCTGTACATTTATATATATTATGATATATGCTTTATTGATTCATCATCAACAACATTATATAATCATCTGTGATTAATGTGAGTGGTCTCACACTTTCATCACTTAAGAGAGGTTTGGGGTTTGATTCCCGCTCTCTTATGGAGTTACCATGATGGCCAACATTTTACCCCTTAGTAACCCGGTCTGGTAAGATCGGAGTTAGTCTAAACGTAGTATGGGTTTAAAGGTGTCTCCCATAGTTGAGGTCACCCAAGACACCTCGTGAATAAAAAAAATAAAAGTATATCATACGTAACCAAAAACAGACTAGTCGAAGAACATTTGACAATTATTGTCGACATGAATGTTGAAATTTCTAGCTCCGAGCAAAATGATGAGCATCAGGGTTTGACAAGCATGTGGGCAACGAGAACCAACCCAATACGACATCTCAACATTATGCCATAGGGAAAATCACACTTATATATCAAATTACAATAGAGTTAATTATGCGGAGTGTCATAATTAAATTCAGTTTTTGACAAAAGAAACTTCTAGTTTGATAATTACTTAAATGGCATTTTTTTAAATTCAAGTTTTGCATATGCCATTTTTTTTAACTCTGATTCTTCAAAATGCCAGATTCAGTAAGATAAAACTCAATTTTTTGCCACATTTTTGCAATTTTTTTCTCTCTTATTGTTTCTCTCTCATCTTATCGTCTCTCACACTCTCGTTCAAACCCCTTTTCTCTCTCTCTCTCTCTTTCTCTTCTATCTCTCTCCTCTTTCGCTTTTCTTTCCATCGACAAACCCTAAACACCCTCTCTTTTCTCTCTCTCTCTCTCTCATATGTCATTCCTTCTTTGTCACGATTTATGTACTTCCTCTGTGAGACAACGAAGATGATGCGAGGACGAGGTTGACTGCAGTTTGGACGAGGCGGCATGACCACAACAGACTCCATGTGAGGTGGCTCAAATCCGCGGATGACGAAGACGATGCAAGAACGAGGTGGTAGTGCGAAGTCAGACGACAGGAAAGATGATGAGAAGACGAGACGACGAAAAAGATGCGAGAAGTAGGTTCATTCGAGACCATGACGTTTTTGTTCAAGACAATGACGGCGGCTGCTTAGGTTAGGGGCGTCAAGTTTGCTGAAGAAACGAATGAGAGAGAGAGATGTTGCGACAACTAGGGTTTCAGTTAGTGACATTTGAAGGCTTTTTGTAGACATTTGAAGGCCTTTATATACTTTTATACATCAAATTAATTATCATAAAATAAATGAAGATTTGTAAATATCGTGTACACTGAATACATATATATACAAATAATTCAGCTTAATTTTAAAAAAATTATATACCAAAAATTTATTAAATCAAATTTATTTTAAAAAAATTTTGAACTCCTTTTTGAATACTTCTATAGACACTTGAAGATCATTGTAGACCTTCTAAAAAATCATTGAACACTTTTGTAGACTTTCAAAGACCTTCTGAAAAAATATATATCGTTTTAGTTGGAAATTATTGTTTCACAGAAAAAATTAATTTATCGTGAAAATATCGTGATTTCTCACGAATATGACAATTTTTTAAGAGTTTCATTCGTGTTTCCATTTGAGTGAATGTGTTTGGACTGAAACTATTTTTCAATTTTTGTATTTGGTTTTAAAATAAAAGTGTGATTTTCCCATTAAAATGCCAATTATTAAAAGTGGCACTAGTTTCTAAATATAAAAAATGTCAACAAATCTGAAGCTCATATTAATTTTTTTTTGAAATTCACAAGAAATTGAGTTTTTTAAAAAATAAATAAAAAAATAAATTTTTCAAAGGGCATGTAGAGATGTTCAATGGTGTAAGTAGGTGTACAATGTATTCACAATTTTTTTATAAGAAAGTGATTTAATGAATTTTAGTCAGTGTGCACAAGTATATATGGGTGTACACCAGTGTATAAAAAATTAAATTTTTTTATTAAACTGATTTATTGGTGTGCAAATATGTATACATATATATATATTAATATACATGAGTGTACAAAAGTAGAAAATGTGTTTCTATTTTTTCCTTTTAAAACTAATATTTTAGTGTATACAGGTTTACAATAGTGTACATATGTCTACAAACGTGTACAATTTATTTTAAAATTGATTTAATAGATTTTAGTGCTCAACCGGCAAAATATACAACTTTAAGGACTAATAATTTATTAGCAATATTTAAGGTCTGATAATAATTTTACAGATTATCAAGCGGCGACCACTAACCAGTGTGCCACCTCCTAACGCTGCCAACTAGTTGAGGCATTACGCCACCTATTAGCGTCACCAACCAATCGCGCCACCTCCCAGTCGCGTATAGTCCATATCTGGTCAACATTCGACGCGATCTTAAGATCTGAACGTCAGCGGAGCAAACGTCGAATGAGATATAATAGGTGGAGCATACAACGTCGAATAGAGGAGATGAGGCAGTGATGAAGAGTAGGAGGAAGGTGGCGGGGAGAGAGAGATATTTTGGAAAGACACGAGACCTTGGAGGAGAGAGAAGATAGAGAAATTAATAGTAGATAAAATTGGTGTGTGTGAGAGAGAGAGAGAGAGAGATGAGACATAAGAGAGAGAGATATTTTGGAAAAACACGGACTTTAGAGGAGAGAGAAGATAGAGAAATTAATAGTAGGTAAAAATGGTGTTTGTGTAATTAGAATATTATATTCTTCCATTTAAGATAATCAAATCTCTTATAATTCTATTTTAAATGATAACATTGCTGATAAAGTATAATTAAAAATTAGGGGATTAGAGCATGTATAATAATTCTCTTTAACTTTTTTTTTAAAATATAATATTTTATCTTATTATTCATCTCAAATTTTAAACTTAATTTTATTTTTATTACAATTTAACATCTTTTTTTAATATTTTATTAATAAAATAATACACAATTTTTTTACAGCTATAGTACATCTCTAAATTTATTAAATTATTATTCACTTTTTAATACTATTCATCTATTTTATTAATAAAATATTTATTTTTTAATATTTTTTTTCTTTTATACATATATTTCAAAAAAAATTAACATATAAATAAAAATAAAATAATACATTTGACTCTTTAAATATAAAGAGTCTTTTAGACATGGTCTTAATTATGGTATTTGGGATAATTAACCTGCATACTGGCTGTCATTCGGGTGCCAAGATTCAAACAAAAGATCAACGACAGCAAGTAAAAGATGATGGTTACAGGTGTGGCGCACACCACGTGTCTGTCAGATCTGGTAAAATCAAGCTATCAATTGGCCACGTAATACATATTCCGCCATAGATATTACAGCTGCAACAAATTTAGACCAATTAATGTTGAAGATGGCTGAGAATAAATGTAAGAAATGGGTGAGTTGAAGGAATCGTTATAAGCAAAATTGGTTTTGTTTGGGTCAAAATCTGGCGGTTGTGAGAGCCCCCACGGTTTTCAGGCATCACCCACAGTATCTTAATTTAGGGATCAAAAATATATTATTTAATTTAATTTAATTTTATTATTTATCTTAAAATTTGAATTTATTTTATTTTTTAACAATTAATATTTTATTATTAAATTTAAAAATAAAAGAAAGAGTAAAATTTTGCTTTATATATATAGAGTACAATTTTACTTCTCCCTATTTTTTAATTTAAATAATAAAATATTAATTATTGAGGTAAACAAATAAATTAATTTTAAATTTTAAAATAAATAATTAAATTAAATTAAATAATATATTTTTATTCTCTAAATTAGAGAAACTGTTGAGATGCTCCAGTTGGGTCGGTAACAGTGCGGTAGTATATGGAGTTGTTTATGTTGCCTTCTGAATTGGTTTTGTGTCTTTGCCTTTCTGAAGTTTGACCACTTGGATACTCTATTTCTTGCCTTTCGGCTTAGGTTTCCTCCTCCCGCCTCAGCTCCTACCCGGTTACTTATGTAATTTTTGTGACAAATATTACCATTTGAATATTTCAGAGAAAGTAAACAAATTAAAATCGAGTGGACGGTTGAAACCCATTCTGCAGTCTGTAGATTAAATACTTATGTAGTCAACTACATGCATAGTTGTTCTTTCATATTCAATGTTAACTTTGAAAAAAATACTAGTAAAAAAAATGCCAGATTAAGGGTCTGCCTGCAGGAGACTAGGAGGCACTTATTAAACTAAAAAAAGGTTAAATTTACAAATTAGAAAGTGAAAAGAAAGAAGAAGCGTGAAAGCCGAGCCACATGCGATGAGAGGCACAATGCTCCATATGACTCAGACAGCCTCAACTTTAAACGTGTACACGCCCACATGCCTGCTTGCTTATATATACTTTGATTCCCCTCCCCCTCCTCTTTATCTCGCCCTCCCTCTCCTCACAGCACAGACACTCGCTCCTATTAATTCCTCTCTCCTTTCTCACATCCAATATTACTCATAAATCATCTCTACCTACATGGCCGACGCTTCTAGGGTTAAGTCCTCCAGCCGTCTCCAACGCCGCCGACCGGCTTCCTTGCAGATAAGCCCCCCGTCTTCCAACTGCTGGAACGCCGCTATTCCTCTCTTGTCTCCTCTCGCCACTTCTCCCACCGCTGTTGATTTCACATCTAGAGATGAGCTGATTCAACAGCACCATCATCATCAACAACACCAGAGGAGTAGTAGTGTTAATAATAATAATAATAATAACCATAATCAGGAGCCTCTTGTGTTTAAGAAGTGGCAACACCCTGCCGCTCCTTTCTGCTACGATTCGGCCGCGTTTGCTCCTTCCTTCTTCGTGAATGTATAGAACTGAAGATTAGGCTTTTCTTTTCTCTTCTTTTTTTGGATCTAACCTTTTGCAATTTTTGGCAAATTGTATACACAACTCTAAATTACTTGTCATTTTTGTTCATAAACTTTGATAATCATCAATTAATTAATGCTAACTCGCCTTTCTCAGGACTACGTTCATTCAATTATTTGGTTAATTAGAAACATATTGTAGTATTTATTTTGTGCTTTATTTATAAATTAAAAGGAAATATAATATAATAGTTGTTAAAGCGTTTGGTTGGGTCATAAATCAGCAGAGGCCCACCACCGACAGCTTCTATCTACAGCCTGATCTCATCACACGTTGAATGGTCAATGCCTTGTCGATTTTTCTTCAATATTTTAGATCCAAACAGAACGTATGGTATATTTGAACAGACCTCAAATGAAGAGTTCCATTTTTTTCTTGGGAAGGAATAGTCCTGTTTGAATGGACCAATCTCATTCGACTAAAAA
Source organism: Flueggea neowawraea (assembly GCA_948243855.1). Lineage (NCBI taxonomy): Eukaryota > Viridiplantae > Streptophyta > Magnoliopsida > Malpighiales > Phyllanthaceae > Flueggea > Flueggea neowawraea. The sequence goes on along the minus strand of CAODLS013418160.1, from coordinate 2,519 downwards.
CAAATTCCACTCTACGTGGAGTTGTTTAACTGCATTCATTTCAAACCGGTGTGTTGAATTCAAAGGGCATTATCTATTGATTTTTTCTAGCACTCATATAATGACAATTTAAGAATCATTTAAATTTCCCATTAATTTCCCAAAGTGGGTCCAGGATTAAGTATTTAGGTGATCAATTCTATCAAATTTCCCACTAAATTATATTCTGTCATTAGTGACTTTGTTCTAATCTATAAGTTCTTCCATGTCATTCGAAAATTCTAGTCCTCGTTTTGGGAACTTCTAATTTGACGGACAAATAATCTAGTTTATGAGGAACCATCGAACGATATACTCAGATGTATCCGGTTAATAGTACTCATAATTTTCGTACAAACAGCCCTCCCTAAATCCAACAAATTCTCCACCACTACACTGTCTAGGGTGAGTGAAGTGAGGCTATAGAGACATATCTGTTCAGATGGATTAACAAGAGCTAAGTAGCTCAGCTGGTACAGTGGAAGTAAATAAAATGAATTTTCAAATAAATTGTGGTTATCCTAGAGTTGAAGCACTGTGGTATCATATGCTGATTGTAGCCAGCGTGAAATGCAGGAAAGTTCAAACCAATAAAGAAAACATAATCTTTTTGACATTTTGACGATTCCAGAACCAGAAAACTAAAATGGTCAGTAACCAAATGCAAATTGCTAGTCAACATGTTACCAAATGCAAGTTGTTACTAAGTTGTTTGTTTTAATATATACGATTGTACATCAACTCCAGAAGTTTCTGGTGTTTCAAAGGTCTATGATTATAGATTGCAAGACCATTTGGCTGTAGATTCGAACACACTTGAAGAGTCTTCTAAATCGTCGGCTTCATACTGAAACTAGCAGCATCGCCAAAAAAAAAAGAACGAAATAAAGAAGGAAACTAGCAACAAACTCAATTAAACTTAGGACAACATTACATAAATAAAATAAGCGACATCTGTGGGAAGTGATGTGAACATTTCTACAAATTTACCTCTCACATTTGCATGTAAAACAACCTTCTGCAGAAGTTTTGGACAATATTGGTTGAAATATATACGCTCATATTATATTATAATGTGATATATACACAATTATTATTAACATGTTGGATGCTAGTTTTCCTCCTAAACACTCAAAATTTACTTAAAGGCTACGTTGAATATTCCTTTAACACTAAACTTTTTGAAACTTGTGAAACGTCCTAAGTACAACAAATTCATCTAATCCTATGTTCTCACTATGTGCACATACATGTATCTAAATTGACATGGATATATGAATCTCATTAATCTCCGTACATGTATCTCATTTATTTGTTGCCTGCAGATGTATGTTTTAAGTCAAAAAATTTGATCAGTTTCTATACTTTTAATTACTTCTTTATTTTAAATTACTATTTAAGTAATTCGTACCATCATTACTTCCAATTCTTATGTTTTATCTCCTCTTAATCTCATTTGTACTGAACAGCAAGTATCAACAAGCCATCCAGGATAAAATACGGTAGAATTAGCTTCCGTTGAAAACATGGACGACTGCAACTCTTGAAATGGAACAAATTTGGGTCTTAAGTCCTGAACTACCAAAAGGTCCAGAACACGCCCAACTACATTCAAATGAACCATCTTTCTTTTCTTTTTTGTCCCTCTTTTCCTTTTATTCTTTACTTGTCTCTTTGGTCAAAAATCACCATCTATTTTGGATTCCAAACTGTGATTAACAAATGCAACAAACTAATAAATGAATGAACCAAAAAATTAACAAGTAATTTGAGTTATTAGCCTTGACGTGCACAACAAAAATTATAAACAAAAACAGAAGTGGATTTAGTTGTATGCTAGTATCGCATGCAAATCACTTTTATTTATTAACCACGAGAGTTACATGAACTAATTTCACCCAAATTAACATTGAGATTTTGACAAATGGAAGCCAAAATTTCAAACTTACTAAAATATCAGGTTTTTAACGTTGAATTGTTTAAATAACATATTTTTAATTTTATAGTTAAAAATTGCCAGATTTAGTTAAATAAAAATCAAAATTTTCATCATTTTTTCAAAATTTCTATCTCTCGTCTTTCTCTCTCCTAATCTCTCTACCTCTTATTTCTCTCTCCTCTCCCACTCAGCCCCTGTCCTTTTTCGAAACCTAGTGTCGCTGTCGCTCATTCTCCGCCGCTCTCTCACCTCTCCCCTCCTCCCGTCGACGCTTCTCTCCCTTTGATCGCATCTCGGTTGTCTCTCTTCTCGCATATCGGTCTTCTCCGCCGCCGTCCTCTTTTCTCTTCCACCTCTCCTCTTCCTCCGTTGGTTCTCGATCGCATCGTCTTTACCTCTTCGCATCTGGTCTCGACAGAATCGTTCGACGAGTCTCGTCTCATATGTCGTCGTTGTCTCTCGGCACATCTCATTCATCGTCTCCTCCGTCGCGTTCTCTTCCTCAGTCATCGTCACTTTCCATTCGTCTCTCCCTTATCTGTCATCGACCTGCTCTTCTCTG
>CAODLS013417801.1:0-10918 GCA_948243855.1 Flueggea neowawraea | reverse complement strand
CCTCTAGTTTTCCAGGTTTTGAAATCCCAATAGTTGATAGCACCATACAAGGAGGTCGAAACTCCATATCTATTGGATAAGGGTCCCAATATCCTTGCAGTCCAGAAGCGGGTGTCAGAAATTTCACCAAGCTGAATGCATGAATAAAATTGAGTTATAAATTCATATATGACACTTCCAAATGAGCTTAGCACCATAAATAATTTCCATATTGCACACTCGTATAATAGTTATTTGTACTATAACCAAACTCTTGTCACAGTTTTGAACATCATTCCAGGCTAAAGAGCTGTAAGAACATACCTGGGCACGCTCCAACCTTTGGCAAAGGTTGACGTGTGAGTAAAAGGGGCATGTGCAAGATCTAAAAGATTATCCAGAAGTAGCCCATGTTCCACTGGAAGTTCCATGACAATCTATCACACGCAAAAGCATAATGCTGATGAGACTCCACGCTTCTTTAAAAAAAAAAACATGATAACAAATCCTGTTTATGAAAAGCTGTAAAATGCATTGGATACCTCAGCATGGATTTGAAAACCTGTGGGAGGCTGTAATGAAGGAAGCGTAGCTTCAGGTGGGTCATTACCAGGCCAAACCCAAATCATGCCTTCTTGTTCAAGACAAGGTAACGCTTTTATTTTCACATCGAGCAATCTTGTAGATGGCATTTTCTCACATTTTCCATCCGTCGTATACTCCCATCCTGATATTTTTCATTAAATCAAATTTAAAAAAATTCATAATCTATTCTTTCTTTGCCAAATTATATAAATTATCGTGTCTTGCTACATCAAGGCATAAAGTCTTCACTTTTTCAGATACTCACCATGGTAAGGACATTGGATTCGACCATCATTCACTGAACCAAGGTGAAGTGGGCATGCTCTATGTGCACAGGTGTTCTGGACACATCCAGGTTTCCCATCTTTCCCACGAAAGACAACCCATGGTTCGTCAAAGCAATCAATCGGAATCTGAAACAAGTATATATTAAAAGCAATTATAAAAAATAAAATCAATGGATAATAGCCCTCCCAGTCATCTTTCAATGAAATTTTTTTCGTATAACCTATGATATATAAAATGCCGAATTGCTACTACTGCAAGCCAAAAAGTATCAATTTTTCTTTTTCCCATGCAATGAATGATGTATACTAAAAGATTTGAGCAATTTTTCGAGAATAATTATTTGATACATGACAAATAAATCATGACGTAGTAGCTTACCATAGTATCATCTTTCAAATCTGTGGAGAAAGCAACAGGATACCAAAAATTCTTCAGATGGGGATGGTATGGTTGAACTGGACCAGAAACATTCAAGCTTTTTCTCGGCAGCTTCGTCTGTTTTACAGTATCCACAGATTGAGTAGAAGTACTAGGAGAAGTGGATGCTTGATCAGGCTCTACAATGCTTTTCTCTGGTAACAGCCTATCATTAACCAATGTTTCCATGTGAGCTAGTTTGTCCAATGCAGTTGAAACCCTTGCTTCAGATATATGAACCTGTTGTATTCATGAATTAGATATAAAATACTCATGAAATTGCATCGGAATAGGGCATCTTTAGATAGTAACCGACTGAATTGCTGAAGTAAATAAATACATTTTTCTTATTATACAAAGCACTTAAATACTCAGTGATGTGCATATATCTCAGTGCAAACAAATTACAGACCTGTCTGTGAGCTTGGGCTAATTCTTGTTGCAATTCAGCAAGTTCTTTCTTTAAGGTGCCGATAGACTTGTACTCACGGGCTAGAGGATTTAAAAGTTCCACAACCTACATTCATATTTCCTGAGATCAGCCAGGTTATTCTAATATACTTCATATCATCAATTAGTAAGGATACATTCATAAATGCGAGTTTTAAATGTTCAAAATACCTTTTCATGAAGAAGCATGATGGTAAGCAAGTCTTGTCTAGCTCTCCAATCGCAATATTGAATGTCATATCTTGCCACTTCCAATGCTTGATTCACATCCAAAAACTTCCCTGTACACTGAGGCATCTTAGACCTTGGATCCTCCACATTGAACAGAGGACCCCATGCACTCTTCTTATCAAGCAACTCACCGTCATCACTTAATACAGAAAACACACCAAGCCCTCCCCTGAATCCCTGAAACCGCATACCGACTGCAATCTGAGACATAGATAGCCCAACACAAGACTCCTAATGATCAAAGTTACACAAACACGGACACACATGAATTTATATGCATCAAACAAATTCAGCAGAAGAAATAGAGATCTCTATTTCCCAGACACAAGTATCTAGCCTAATTAAGCAAAACAAAAAAAATCCCTCCAATTCAAGAAAATACAATCACTTCCCATCAAGCTCATCTACTGCCCAGTACCCACCACACATAAAATAATCATAACCAAAGATAAAAAAAGGGCGCCTTCTTCAGTAAAACATTACCTTCTTCGTGTCAGCAACTTTAACCGAAATTTCAAACATATGTACAGATAACAATCAAAGCCAAAAAAATCATCAAATTCAACAGCTACCCAAATAAATTTATCCTACAAAAAACCGTACAACATTACCTTCTTAGTGTTCAGTTTAGATGATCTGCACAGAGAGATTGGCATAGACAACGCTGCAGCAGTTGCAACGGCGTTCATGGCGTCCGTTTCGAAGTGGAGAGACTCAAAATCAGAGTGGGCGAGAAAGAAAGAGAAGTAGAAAGAAGAGAATTTTTGGAATTTTAGTGAGGGAACGTGTTTGTTGATAAGAGGCTGGTGTTTCGCGCGATCTCCACGGCCCTCCCATGGAGTGCCACGTGGAAGAGCGTGGACTCCTTGGTCGCACACGTGGCAACCTCGGCATCCACATGCTGTGGTGAGTGTGAGAGAGGAGTATGTAGCGATTGTAGCAACGAGTGTGGACTGTGGGGCATCATATCTTGCCACGTAGGATCATCAGGATATCTTTATCTATCTCTTGCGATGATACATGTTTGTCTTCTTCTTTTTATTTTTCTCTCTTTTCGGGTTTTTAAAGTTGGATTTTTGAAAAAAGTTTAGATTTGTGAGTCTAACAAATGAGAAGCAAAAAAAAAATCAAATTCAACAGCTACCCATTATAAATTGAATTCATGATAATTTTAGTGCTGAAAATAATTTTAGTAGTAATAAGTTATAAGTTTATTAGTTGTGAAGGTGTTTAGTTTTAATAATTGAGTAATAGATAATAAATTAACATATTATATAGTGAAAAAATAAGAAAATTATTGTTTTTTTGAATTACAATAAGTTAAATATATAATATACTATGTCAATATGTTGCAAATCTAATATTTTTATGTTCATAAAATGTTATTGCGATTAGTTTTTAAATAATTCAACTCAAATTTTGTTAAATAAGAATTTTTCAAAATTATTGTAAAGAATAGTTCTTTGCCATATTTATAATTAGTATCGAAATGTGACCAAAAATGTTATAATATATTGACAATCAATTCCAACATTATGATAAAGAATACAAAGATCATGCCTATAAATGAAGAAGATACACACTAATTCTTGCATATAAGAAAGTTATTGACAACATTATTTGTCCTACCCAAAATCGAATTTACAGTCTACACTTGACTCAGTCCTAATAAACTATAAATTGCGACAAGTCATAATACACAATTAAGGAATAATATGTCGATATTGCGTTAATGCCCAAGCGAAGCAAGCACGGGAACGAATCGTGTGAACAAGGTTGCGGGCACCAGAAGCAATCCAAAAGCACTATTACTGTAATAAAACCGACAAACCGAAATTAACCACCACCGACAATTAGGCACATGTAATTTTTTTTTATTCAAAAGAAAAAATACGTCCAAGAATCTCTCCCTCTCCTTCGCTCGCCTCGCCTCTCCTGCCGTTCCGCGTCAACAACAAGAATTTTCTCAGTCAATGGCAACGACAAGAAGAACAACAGGTCCGACCCAGCACGACCTGAACAAGGTAGGGTCTTTCTTCTTCGCCACTCTGGTCCTCTGGTTCATGTCGGTTTGGTTTGAGATTTTGTTCAACAAGCGAACCGAGTTGGTCTGGATTGTGGCCGGAGCTTGTTTTTACCAATTAGCCAACTGGACTGTTCGGTTCCTGATTTCTCGTGACCCACTTTTCGTTAACACCTCCGTCTCTCTCCTCCACTCCTCCATTACCTCCCTCTCAGGTCTTCACACTTCTTTTGAGTTTACATTATTTTGTTTGTTCTTGAATTGCATTTAATTGAAGTTTCTCTTTTTTCTTTAATTAACTTTTGATGAATTAATCAGTGACGACATGTTTGAGGGATTTAGTTTTGCGGTTACTGTTTTGTTAGTTTAGAATTTTGAGGTTAGAAAGTGTAGGAGACGTTTGGTGATGAGGAATTTGATGATTCAGTGAATTCCTTGTTCAATCTTATGAAACCTTTTGAGTTTGGCGATAGAAACATTGAATTTAACTTGAAGAATCCAAATGGAACTCAAACGCAAAGAATATTCATTCACAATGTCAATTTTCTGAATAAACTGATAAACATTGCAGTGCTTCTTAGGTGCAAGTCTTGACAAGAGGGATCAATATTTGTTGGAAGGTAAAAGGAATGTTGCTTTGAAATGTAAACAGCTACATTGTACTGGAAGTAAGGGTAGCTCCATTTGCTGTTCTGACCAGGGGATGATGATGATCAAAGGACGGTGACCCAGCATAGTTCTCTCGAATCATAGATACTTGAAAATGCAAGTGACTATGATTTCTCTAGAGAGTAGGAAGCATTAGATAGTAGATATGTGAAATGGTGGACTTTTGAGCCCCCTTAGAGTAGCTTAGGAATTGGTTATGTCACATAAAGCAGAATCTGGGCCATCAACGAACAGCAAAAGTGCACTGCATAGACTAATAACGCTTGAGATGAGCAAGATATACCCCTTTTTGTGTTTTTACAATGGTTCATGAAATCGTAATAATGGATTACAAATTAGGGTCCTAAGGGCTGCAGCCGTTACAATATACATAATGAGCTAGCGGCTAGTGAATTTCTGGATTGAACAAAATAGTCTGCAAAACATTATAAGTTCCCCAGTCTGTCTCTTCTGATGCATATATTTTGTCATTATCAGTTAGCACCCCACACTCTTTTGGAAGTCCCTTTAATGGTTCTATATACACTGAAGTTCAAACATTTGATTCCATTAGTTTTTCTTACAGTTCTGATTTCTTCCCTGTTTGCTTGGCGCATCTTTTCTAATCTTCGTTAAATTGATCCCTTTTCTTCTGCTCGCTGTGCAGTGGTTTTTATCTTGGTAAACCAGTATCTTAAAAATGGCTCAAATCAGATGCTTGAGCATGCACAGCTTGTTGAAGGTACCTGGGAGTGGGCATATCCCGCTCTGTGCTTCTCTTGTGGTTATTTTGCGTACGATCAGCTGGATATGTTGCATTACGGTTTATGCAGTGGATTGATCCCTTCCATTCTAGTGCACCATCTGATTCTTCTCGTTTGCTTTACTCTGGCCCTGTTTCGAAATGTCACAATCAACTACCTTATTCTCACTCTGATTTGTGAGGTATGCGAGTCTAATTCTGAAAATTCTTCTCCATAAAACGTTGTTTATGTCTAATATATTAGCCTGTTCATAATATGCATAGACCAACTTCATAACTTACTTACATATGGAAATGTTGTTGACATGGCTACTGAACATTTTTTTTTGTGGCAACACACATATGTTGATGCTGCGTAATCAATGAGAATTATGAATAACTTATTTTGTGGATAACTAGAGTCATCAATACTAATGCAGAGGTGTCTGATAGATCAAAAGCAGGTGTTAATATTTCTATTAGAATCGTCTTACGTATATGCATAATGATTTGTTATAGAATACTAAACATGATGCTTCTTTTCAGCTGCATTCAATCTTCCTACATGTGAGGAAAGTGAGGCGGATGGCTGGTGTCCGTGATGCTAAGAGCATAGTTGTACGGGTGGAATGGCTTCTCAATTGGACCACTTTCATTTTCGCAAGGTCTGTGTCTCACATTCTCATCACCATAAAGTTGATATTAGATGCGCCCAAGTTTGGAAAGGGCGTGGAGTGGCCCCTCGCTCTATTTGGGATGGCTGGTATGAATTTGATTAATTTCGGTCTTGCCATTGATCTGTTTAATGCGTTCAGAAGAGAAAGGAAACCCCAGAACAGCAGTCAGCGTCGTAATGAATGACAGACAAAACGATCGGGGCCTTTATTATGTGCCTAAATTTTGTTTATTCCTTGGAAATTTTTGTTCATTGTTTTGTTGTTTGCACATTAAATCATAGTAGCCGTTCGTAATGCGGTAACTTAGGTTATTTGTATACAAGTAAAACGATTTGTTTGCAAGTTACAGAGGATGCCACACTTAGAGTTGCTCATTAAGAAGGACAGAGCGTGTTTCCAAAGCTTAGTCATTTAATCACAGGAGATATGGTAAGAATCCAGTGAAAGCAAAGATCTTTTAATATATATATATGTGTGTGTGTGTGTTTCCAACCAGTTTTGTGGTATGATTGGATTTGAGAATGGAGATATTTATTAGGATGTTGCTGAGATTTTGGAGAGCTAATATGCAGGGGAGAGTGCAGAGGGCTATAATGAAATTGTCCAGAGCCAGCTAGGCACTAAAAGACAAAAAAAGGTCCTACCGGGAGTCGAACCCAGGTCGCTGGATTCAAAGTCCAGAGTGCTAACCACTACACCATAGAACCTTCTTCGTCATTTATAATAAATTAGAGGGCAGGATAAAAATGCGAACGCATTAGGATATATGGTTGTCTTATTGATAGATTGCTTCATGTGGTGACGCAGTTGGCTAGTGCCTAGGTCTTATAGCTTCTGAGTGATCCTGAGGTCGAGAGTTCGAACCTGTCTCACCCCATTGGCTTTTATTTTGCATCATCACTCCTTCTTAATACCAAGGGTTCTTCCGTAAATTCACACTTAAACCCTAGTTGCTTCTGCTCGCCGCCTAAATCCCCAGTTCCACCTTCATCTTTCTATATATGACCACCATCACTGCCGCTTCACGTTGTCAACACAAATTCTGTTCACGACTTTTATCCCTACGTTTTTTTTTTTCTAATTGGCTGATGGATTTTCAAATTTTTTTTTGATGTCAAAGTGATGAATTCTCGAGATGGGTTTTGATGTTAGGTTTCTGGATTTCCGACTTTCATAGAAGTTCAGAGTTTCCAGTGGTTGTTTATATACTTTTTTATATCGTTTCCATGCCTCATTGCCCATGATGGTGTTAAATATACTATGAGAATTTGTTTTCGATGAAACAAAATTAAATCTGAGGCATTCAAGGCATCAGTGTTGGTGCTTCTTTCTTCGTGGATTTTGCTTCGGTTGTGTTGCCTTATTTTTATTTCTCAGTTACTAATTTTTATTTCTGAATTGTGGTGACTCTTACGTTTGCCTTAGTATAACTGTTCTGCACAAGCTTTTTAGGGTTTTCAAAACTACACTATGTTGCAAGTGATGATAGAACAGACAGGGACATCAGCTACTCTAAAATTTATGTTTTGGAGAATGATGATTATGTCCAAATGGGAATCTCTCTGATGCAATTTTCATAGTTGTATTTTTCCTTGAATGATAGTATTCTACATCTTTTTAAAATCTTAGGTTCATTTCAAGTACAATACTTATAATCTGGCTTACTGTTATTTTGTTCTTGTGGTTTTCTCTATCGGTTTACCGATGATGTGATAAAATGCACTTATTATCAGATATAAATGTGATGATACTATAAATTGTCACTACCGCTGAGGTAAACTGCATTGATCTTCATGTTTTCGATATTTTCTTCCCGACTTGTTTCCATAGAAATATCGAAGTGTTCAATGCCGAATTGAAAGCATGATGATTTTTCCTACAAAACGGAGATTTGAGTGGTGCCTTTGTTGTAGCTTTGATTGCATAGTTGAGCTCCAAAGGTATCTCGTGAAAAAAAAAAATGCTATACTAATTGTTTATATGAAGGCTTAGTTTATCTGCCAGTTGCATTTTCTTCTGCTTTCTATGTTATTTCATCGTCATGGATTTCAGACTGCAGATTCTTTTTGAAGAAGGTTCAGATTTTTGTAGTTTATGAAGAATAGAACTGGAGTTGACAAATGGTTTGAAATGCTTTTGTTTCCCAATCAGCTTGTTAATTTTCTTTTTCATCAGAATTGTTTCTTAATCTGTTTGTGAAAATCTATGGATGGAGATGTGGAAACTAGCAGATACATACATACTGTGGAAACTGGAAATGGCTCAAATTTCTGTACAGGTTCTGTAAATTGTTCTTGAATATGAACGTATGTGGGTTTCAATTATGATGAATGCTTTCTTTTTAAGTAGATCCTTTCAAAAATAACAATGTCACTGAGTTATTAAACAGAAAATCTTGGGATTATTATTAAATTAAATTGAATTAAACTTCTTGAATGTGCTCATCTGCTGAATCTGCCCGTCATCACCTCTCTAGGTGCCTGGTTTTCATGATGAACATGCGAATTTGACTTGTTCTCCAGATGGTTTGTGTCCATAATCTCCCTTTGATTTATTGAATTTGACTTAAATATTCATCACCCTTGTAGATGATATGAAACTATTAACAAAACAAAATTATTAATGACACAAACACAAATTATCACCATCAAGTTGAAAACGGCGTGAATTTTTTTGTTTTAGCTTTTTCTATGTAATTCCGTACCTAGCCATATAAGAGAAGGCGAAAAATGAACGTGTTTCTATTTTTTTTATTAAAACTCGGGAAAATAATACTGTGCGAGCGTGTTAAAGAATTAAGATGTTAGACTGAAATAAGAATTAAAATTGTGCTCTAAGTATCTTGATTTAATTCTAATCAAACGATTGAAAACGAGCAAATAAACAAACTTTTTTCTTTGGTTCTTAGCAAAAACACATGATGAAATGAAATGTGAGTTTTTATTAAAATTAAAAGTTGAATACAAGAGATTAAGAGAAGAAATATAGTAGAGGACACAAGATTAATGATAGGGATGCAAAATATAGAGAATAGACTAAAGAGGATCCATATTAGGGGGTGGTTTTGTGTGGTTGAGAGTTTAGTCACGTTGCATTCTTCCCTTTTTATACTGCATTTGATTGATTAGCAGCCAAAAACCTTGTTTTAATCCCACTAATTCCTCTTGCACATAATTTTCTTGTCCTTTGACTTCCATTCTTTGTCTTGGATTTATGGCAATCAAATGGTGTCCTCCCCTTTTCTACTGACCTTGGTCATTACTTGCTACGCACAACAACCTGATTTGCACTGATTAAGTGTCCTCATGCTTCTGTCATTGGTCATCTTATGGCAAGACTTGTCATGCACAACAAATTTTTCCATTCTAGTGTGACCGAGTCAATCAAATAATTGCCATTATCTAATGCCTTCGACCATCACCAACACATTGTTTCCTTTTTAGCATTGATTTAGATATCAATTTTGTCTCCTCCATGATTTGCTCCAATCTTCCTTTTTGCATGATTTCATTCCTTTTTTGCAATAATTGCAAAATTATGCCGTAAACAAAATGAATCAATTGTCCGAGAGAAGAAATCCTAGTACCATCAACGTATGTGTTAATATCCGACTCACTTTTTAGTAAACACAGGTATCTAACTGCAATGTATGAATAAAATTTGGAATTGCTTCTGGTATTTTATAAATTCCCGTGCATGTATATAATGAAAAACAAAAACAACCACTGCTGATTAAATATCGCTTAACCAACGTCCAACAATCCCTCTATGTTTATCAAACATTTAGATTTCTAGTTGCAACCCATTCTTACTTCGAGAGAAGAATTTCGCAAAGCCGTTGCGGTTCTTCTGATCAGAACTTGTATGACTTGAAGATACCGCAGATGAAGCAGATGGAACCGCAGAAGGGGGTGAATTCTCCTCATTTTTATAAAATGAAGGAGCAGAATTGTCACTGGCAACTTTTGAAATTGGTTCCCTTGGCGAGAATGTTTTGTTGGCATGCAACTTCCATGTTCCTCCATTATCCTTAGCAACCATTTGAGCACTTGCAGACAGGCCTGGCAGGCTTGAAGAGTCGATCAAGAAGTCTTCTAATGTCGCTAGAGATTTCAGTTGTTGCCCCAGAGAGGCTATAGTTTTCTGGCATTCGGCAAGTTTCCCGGAGGCTACTTCTAAGTCCTCCTGCCACGTACAAGTACTGTTAATACTTCTGTGCCTTTTTGGATTCTTACTAGGTTGCGTAAGAGGGGTTAATGAAGAAAAAAGAGCTAGTAATGTTGACGAATTAAGCAATACTGACCTGCTTTATCTTTGGTTCGCAATATAAGCTTGCAGTTTGCTGGATCTCAATTTCCTGTTTTTTCCTGCAAAGCTCTTCCTCAAGTTTTTGACACTTGACCGTTCTTTCTTTCGATATGGCTCTCTCCTTTTGTACCTCTGCTTCTAATGAACTAACTTTTGCGGACATGGTTCGCGCCTCAGCTTCCATGCTAATGATCTGACATCCAATTTGCTGCTTTGTTTCATTAATCACAGATAGCTCCCCTTGTAGCTCTTCCAAATTCTTCTGGGTTTCTCTTAGTTGAAGTTCTGATGCTTCATTTTTATCCTGACATTTCACTAGAGCCTTCTCCAGTTCCGCTCTTTCTTCGTTCATCTTCTCCAATTTCACTTCTACTTCTATCTTTTCTCCTTCCACTTTTTGCAGCTTCTCTTCCAATTCAATCTTCTCCTTTTCCATTTTCTGTAGTTTCTCTTCCAGCTCAGATTCCAATTCAATCTTCTCTCTTTCCGTTTCTCGTAGCTTCTCTTCCAGGTCAGATGCATGTCGGATTGCAATTTCAAATTCAGCTCGCATTGAGTTTTCTTCATCAG
>CAODLS013417304.1:0-13625 GCA_948243855.1 Flueggea neowawraea | reverse complement strand
GATGAGATTATGCAAAAGATTTTCAGGTCCAAAAGCTAAACGTATCATCTCTTTATCTCCGTGGTCTTGTAAGAGAAGGTAACCCATGATTTTGGAAGCATTTTCCGGTTCCAAATTTTGGATCCTTGAGAACACCATCTTAGTAGCTTCATAAGAATCCATGGAGGAGGAAAAACAGGGAAAAAAAAGAACAGCCCACCTCTTAAAACTTCACTTTCTAATGAAGAGGGTCTTTTGATTTAGAGAGAGGGGGTGTGTGAAAGAAAGCTGTCGACTCTGTTGTAAAGTGGCAATAATAATGGAATGGCTATGTGATTTTAGTTGGGTAATGATTTTTGGAGCTTATGAAAAGGAAGCGAGATGCCTCTATTCTATTTAAGAAAAGAAGTGACAGTTTCTTTCTCGGTTTGCCCGTGAAAATTTGCACCCACAATCGTCTCTCTCTCTCTCTCTCAGAGGAGTAGAAGGGAGAGAGCAGAGAGAGGTGCTTTGGTTCTCTGCTCTTTCTCACCAACTAGAACCACAACTTTTGGTGGCAGTGCAAAGCTTCAGCAGCATTGGGAGAGTAAAACTCACTCTCTCTCTATCTTTGTTTTTAATTTGGTGTTGGTTTTTGGGTCTCTCTCTTTTTTGAGGGGTTGTTGTCTTTACAGAATTGGACAAAACAAGGCTAAGTGGAAGAGTAGATTCAGATCTGCTTCAAAACTCAGAAGGGAAAAAGTATAACACCACTCGCCTTATAATAGGGAACCTTGCAAACACTCTCATTAAGCTTCGTAATTTCTTGCTAACAAAACATATTTGTTTGCTTTCCGCTAAAAAAAAAACATATTTGTTTGCTTTAGCTTATTCATATTCATTCAGCAAATATATTTATTTCTAACTCTAAAAAAATTTCACTCTATTATTTATTATAAAATCTACCAATCTGCAATTTACTTCTACCTCTCAAAAATAAGTATCTAAATAAATTGAAAAGTTAAAACAATAATGAGTACCTTTGATATTGAAAATTTCTTTGAATTCATATGAACCAACTCTAATATCTCTTGGAGTGAATTGGAATTGGTTAGACCTGAACAAGAAGTAACATACTCCTCAAATAGCAATCAGAAGAAATTATTTAAACCCAAAAATACAGAAGAAATTGTTGTGTACAATTATGATTGCACTTTCACATTATAATCTGATGATGATATCTCTAACTTTAGAACAAGAGTTGAAGCTGAGATTGCATGCGCTGGAAGAGCAAATAATGTAAGATTGTGTGTGTATAAACATGTAAATAGTGACAGACGCTGGCAGAAGAAGGCATGTGAGAATGCACACTTGTGTTTCAAATAGTGCACGTTGGCTAGTTATCATTCTGACCAGCTCCTTAATCTGTACCATCTGATGATGCTGTTTAAATTGAGATTCAATCTTCAGAGAAGACTACCTTTTCTTTTGGTACCACTTCCCACCTCAGCATCACCCCCTACCAATCCCATCTATCTTTTTTTGGTTATGCAAACTCAAAAGTAAACTAATATTTAAAAAAATATTATTTTTTTCTTTAAAATATCCTCTGATCCTCTAAGTACTGTTTAATAAAAGGCTTGTTTAAAAAGAACAGTATATTTTATATTTTGTATATTTTTTATAATTATTAATAATAATTGTATAGTAAAAAAATTTAAGATGTTAAATATTACTATTTCCAAACAAATCCAAAATCTTTTTTTGCCCTCTCAAACCCCTTCCTCCGTATATACTCACAAAAATGTTTACAACATTTTTTTTCTACATATTCTTATGCACTTTTTAATTGAAACTTGATAAGTAAAAAAAAAAGAGAATTTTATTAAATATATTAAGATTCTAAATAATACAAATCAAGTTTCAATTAGAATTTATAAGAGAATATACAAAAAAATGTACATAACATTCCTTATGCTTTCATATATCTACTCTCCTCCTTTCTACACGTAAAAGCTTAGAGTAAATGAACCTCAAATTCATGTAACGTATTTAGAGAATTATAAATTTAATTCATGTATTTCAAGACTATTAAATTGCCAACCTAATTGGAATGTCATGATACACCACTAATTCTTAACTCTCTAGCTTCTGATTAAAAAAAAACATAACAAATATGTCTTTAAGATAAGTAACATAGAAACACAAACAAGCCAAAACGTGATCACACCAACAATGAATAAAGACATTATTACACAGTTTGAATAGTAATGTAATTTTAGACTGAATATAAAATATTAATAGCATTATAGCACTTAAAACAAAGGGACCTTTGGTTATATAATTAAATGGAAACAGTTATGGTCAAATTGAAAATGTAAAGCGAAGCAAGATGTTGTCTGGGGAAAATAATTCAATCTGGATTGTCTTTGTCAAGTGGGTCCATAACTTTTATGTGCATGCACAAGTAGGGTCAGCACTTGTAAGGAATTCAAAACAGCCCAACTCATGGGTGCACTTGATTCAAGTTTGAGAAAGTGGGCGGGTTTGGGCATGAAACAGGAGTTGGGCTACTGCAATAATGCATCCTTTTGATTTTTTTTTACAGACAAAAGTAAAGTAACATTAAAAAGTTTGTTTTTAGTAGAAAAGCATCTAAAAGAACAATAGATTGTAAATTAATAGACTGCATAGTTATACAGTGAAAAAATAGAGAGAATAACGTGTCTATAAAGTTACATTATACTAAATGCTATTACAAATGAAGTTACAATATGTTAACGCCCGGCATAAAATGCTAGGAATCAACAAATTGTTTCTATTAGTTTGTGTAATAGAAAATTTTCTGAATTCAAATTTCCACACAAATAAGAACAATGATAACAAATGACGGGAGTAAGTTACAAGTGAGAGCAACAGAGCACAACTTTGACACTATCAATAATATAAAAAGAAATAGTGAATGAAGTACCAAGCAAGTAGTACAAAAGAGTTGGAATAAGAGCAACCATTCAATAATATAATAATGACTAGTTTAGTAATTTTATTTTCATTGGAAACTGAAATTTTCACAGAATGAATTTATATTGTATAATGAAAGAAACATTTGAGTCATGGGCAATGGGTAGAGAACTAGCCAATATGTGTCATTCTTCACAAACATATTTATGTAGTAATGTATTATCTTGTCCAAACATAACTGCATTTCAAGTGGAGCAAACAACAATCCAAATCACCTAGATGACTTAAAAGTTCAAAGAGTAACCCCTTCCCAAGAACTTTTAAATTGATCAAACAATCCTCCTGGTCAGTATCAACCCTTTTTTTTTCTTCCTCAAATGTGCAAATTTTTTCTTACAATAATATTGTATTTCTCGTGTATCTCTACAAACATGCATGACTTCCCAGCTTTTCAAAGGAAAACACGACACCAGTAGTATCTGTAAAGTAACATCACTAAACCAATGATCTACTTGCAGGCTTATAATGATAAACGAGACTTGATTATGTGTTCATGGTCTTTCTGTTTTGGTATGGGAAGTAAACCCAAGATTTTGGTTCTAACAGAGACATAGCATAGCAGTTTGTACTAAAGAGTAAGAGACTAAAGATCATAAATTAGGCACGCCAAAAAGCTACTACCTCTCAAGATCTAATGTGGATATCCATACAAATGTATTTAATGAGCATCCACAACTACAGCAAATTAAGTCTCAACATGTGTTGCATTGCAATATCCTGTAAATAACAATCAGTCAAAACGGCTCGACAATCAAGTGTTATAGGTTGATCAAAATTTGGCAGGTACCCTTTCTTCTAGACAAACCTCATTAATCCTCAATTAGAAGAAAAACTAAAGATCTTTTTTTTGTCCCTTGGGATGAATCACATCTTACATACGACATCTCCAGAAAATGAAAACAGCTACAGAAATGAACTTAGCATAAAAAGGGTCTTTAGTGTTTCAGAAACTAAATCAACAAAGTTCTAAGAATCTAAGGCGCCATATTATCTAACTTACAAAAAAGTTTCAGAAGTTCGTTCCATTTAATGACAGAAAGTACGATGTACATCATTCCCCTCAACTCAAAGACACCAAATTGCAAAAACCTATCATCCTTGGCTACTATACAATGAAATGAATTATGATTTCGGCATTTATAAAACATTACTGATGCCATTCTAAAACTAATTAATAAACTCAATATGGAAATCTGAACATAATTTCTGAACGAAAACTACGACATAAAAGTCATTCAAGAAGAAATACAGCAAAGAGAAGTGAAACAATAAAGACCAGATATTGTGATTTGTGAATTTACCTAATCTTGGTGGAATTGCAAGCAAAATGCTAGGAATGACTCTTTATTCAAACTTTGTCTAATTGTCTACCACGTTTTGTGAGCGATTAGTGCCAAATGCAATCAGCCGCAACTGTCCACGTTGTCTTGTACGATAAATGGCTGCACAAGAAAGAGACTACAGAGCAGAAAACTCATATCAAGACTAGATTCGATGTATGTATATATCCTAATCAACATATCCCACAATGTATCATATAAATCTTGACTTCATCAAGCAGATTCGACATGTTTATCAAGATCACCTACCCAATGATCAACTATATGATAGTGAAAGACAGTGAAAAGACCAAGCAGAACATATTATACAAAAAACGAAAAGTAATTTACAAACTCAGCTTCTCGTAACAATTTGCAAAAAAAAACATTAAATTCAACAAAAGAACAAGTTTCTTAGATCATATTCAGCAGTTAAACATGGAAATATACATAAATTGTATCTGATCACAAAGAAAAGGAAGCCATCAACTGCAAATTCTCATTCATGTCATTTCAGCTACATACTCATGAATCGCGCACAATGTGTTCGAAAAATTGCTCCAGTGAAATAAAATCGTTCATCGTTCAAGCATGCTTAAATATCTTCATACTAAGCCAGTGGCAGTAAACGGCAATGACGAGAATCGGAAGCGTCAACGGAACCAGGAAGCAGTAGTACCTAACAACAACAATGCAGCCACTTCCATATCAGAACCGTCGATAGAAAATTAGTAAGCAGAGACAACGGTAGTGAGGATCTGCACGACCTGTCGTTTTGGATGGTGGCGATGAGAGGATTGTCGGAGGACGGGAGAAGCTTCGATATTATGGCTGTGAAGAGAAATGCTGCGAAGGAAATAGACCCGCTTAAGATAAAGAACCACCCCCAAAACGTCGTCGTCTTCAAGGCGTCCAGTTGCAAAGAAGCCATTGAAGCTCCAAATCGAGCAAATACTTGCGCGTTGGGGAAAATAACAAGTCACAAGCCTTGCCGTGTCCTAACGAACCAAACCGATCGACAACCGCAAATATTTTTGAAAAAGCGAACCGATTCGACCAGAACCAAGAGAATAGCCGAATCGAAATCCCTAGTCTTAGGGTTTAAATTTATCTATAATTATTAAATTATGTGATTTAGTTTAACTTGATTATTAAAATTTAAAATTATTTAGAATGGTTATTTAATTTTTTTAAAAGTTTAAGACAGTCGCTCTATTATTTTTTGTTACTTGAGTTTATGAATGAACCGCCAAGTTATTAATTTTTTATACATCAGTATGTCACGCGGATCAGAATAAAAATATAGATTATTATAACTTTCACACAGATATTTTTATTCTTATTTGCTTGACACACTGATATGTAAAAAATTGATAATGCGTCAGTCCATTTATGAACTTTGATGACAGAAAATAGTAGAGTAACTGTTCTAAATTTTTTAGTAAAATTGAGTGACCGTTTTAAACTATTTTAAATTTTAGTGACTGATTTAAACTGCATAGATAAAATTAACCCTAGTCCTAGATATAAATAGGTCTTAAAACGGTGCGTTTCACTATAGATCTCATTTAAATTTTAAACCCTGTAAAACCTAACCCGATAAGAATCGGTATCCGAACTCATCATATAAATACAAACCCTAAATCTCTTCCTATCTCCAGCTTTCCCAAAATTCTCGTCTTCAATAGAATCAAAAACCCCTAAATTTCAACAAAATTCTATATATACACAACTCTCTGTATATATATTGGCATATATCTACTGAAACCACACTTAGAGAGGAAGCAATAATGGAGAGGGAGAGAATGACAAACGCGGAGGCGGAAGCGGTGGACTACGAGCTCGACGACGACGATTTGATGGACGAAGAAGGTGCTATCGATGTCGACGCCTCGCCGCGTGCTGCCCCGCTCCCCAAGCTCAAGTCCGCCATCACCGGTGGTTCTTCCTCCGCCCCTAAGAAGACTAAAGGCCGTGGCTTTAGAGAGGAGGCCGATGCTGACCGCCAAACCCGTCTTTCCGGTCGCGGCTTTGATTCCCTTGGGTCTGATGGTGGGCCTGGTCCCCAGCGATGTAAGGCCTCTCTAATCATATTTGACTCCCACGCATATATCTGTTGTTTGAATTTTAGGTTTGTAGTTGATTAATAAGGAGGAAATTTTGTGATCTTTTTAGTTCGTTAGCATTATTAAGAGTGCTGATTATGATTACTGTGGTGCTTTAGTTAGGGTTATCTGAAGTTGGTAATTCTTGGTGTTATGATTGATAGGGGTTGTTTTGTTGGATGGAGTAGTTGAGGAGATTTGAGCAATTGTGATTGTAAATTGTTGTCGTTTTATATGTTATTGGTTTGGTTGGTTTAATTAGGGAGTTGATTTAAAATCCTTTGCTGGTCTTAAACGACTGATTCCTGGTATAAATTATCATTGTTGAGCCATAATATAAGTCTCTTTTTTGTTGTTTTTGTTGATTTTCATGGTGCAGTGTCGTTTACTAGTTCTAACTACTAGTGATCTTCTGTTTCTTATGAATTTGTATAGCCATTGAGGGATGGATTATTTTGGTGACTGGAGTGCATGAAGAAGCTCAAGAGGAGGATTTGCAAAATGCTTTTGGTGAATTTGGGCAGATCAAAAATTTGCATCTCAATCTTGATCGTCGTACTGGGTTTGTTAAGGTAAGCAATTTTGTATTAAAGGTTAGGATGTTTTGATGTTTCAATATTAGGTTAATCCTGGTTCGTCAAAATCGAACTTCTGTTCTTACTTTGTATTTTAGAATTTTAAAGAATAGATGTTTCTCCTTTCCCAAAATGTTTGTGTATAAGTATTATTGAGTACTATGAATGATGAAGTTTGAGAGCCTCTATGGTCTGCGGTGATAAATATTCAAGGACACTCTCAGTTTAAGTATGAGTAAACCTGAGAATCAAACTTTACTAGATCAAGTTTTTCTTTTTTTTTTCTTCTTCTTTTAGTCATTATGTTTATGAATTATGTAGGTTACAAGTTGAAAAGTGTAAAATTTTTTTTCTTTCAATCAACTAATACAATTATCTTTTCTTCAAGGGCTACGCACTGATAGAATACGAGAAGTTTGAGGAGGCACAGAATGCAATAGCAACAATGAATGGGACTAAATTTATTGAACCAATTATCAAAGTGGATTGGGCCTTCTGGAATGGACCTATTAATGGACCCTATAGAAGAAATAATATGAGGTTTGTCTCTAATAAGGTGCTCATGTTTAATATTCTATTGCTTGTATCATTGTAACATGTAGGGAGAAGAGGTGTTGATGAAATGATGGATGAATTTTCCAATAATCTGGAAGTGGCTTTGTTAGTATTCAAGCCATTTTGCTATCTTAGCAGTTTCTTCCTCATAAATAGTTGTGGATGATGTTAATTATTCCTAAATGTGCAAGTTGCTGGAAATAAAGGTTCTAAACACTACACCTGTTGGGGCAAAAGTGGAAATATTCTCAATTTATGTCCTTATTTTACCATTGGTTATCACAACTAATGGATAGAGAATGGGACTTCATAGGTGTGATTTCCTAGCCTTGGTGTTATTTTTGTGAATTGTGTTGAACATGTTTGTGATGTCAATCCTAGGAATGGCAATGGGTAGGGTAAGCTAATATCCTTACCCGTACCCATGACTCATATTTTTTACCTGTAGCCATATGGTAGTCACAGGGTACTTGCTTGTCTGTAGGGTACTCGTTTACCTGTTATATAGATATATGTAATTAACCTAAAAAGTAATAACACGCCAACAATTCTGATTAATAAATATTAAGGTAGATAATATAATACAAAAATTTGAAATTCATATCCAAATGTTAAGAACACATGTCATTAACTATTGCATTTGGTTCGCCGTTATACCAATAATTTGCCTATATTTCTGACCTCTTATCAAAGTAAATCAATTTATATGAATGAGATTATTTAATGTTTTTATGGGTATCGAATATAGGTGTATAATAATTATTATCTAGTATTATATAGAAGTTGCTTGAAATTTTGAATGGTTCTATTTGGCTTTAGTCTCGCTTCTTTAGCTGTGCCCCTGCCCATTTAACATTTTACCCTTCTATGATTTCAGGGGACGTACACATCGCTCGAGGAGTCCTAGGAGGAGATATTGATGGATTGTGTTGCTTTTATTGAGAGGATGTGAATTTTCAGCGAAGAGTTTGATATTTATGTTTTTTTTTTATATTCATCTTCAATGGGTTTATGGTTGTTGGATTGCTAAGAATCTTTCTGCCTTTCATTAGATGGCTTTTTGCAGCATTAGTTGACATTGTGATGTAACCTTTTAGTAGTCTTGTTTATTTGAGGCGACTTGTGATCTTATCATTCTCAATGTGTAATCTTTTGACCTCTGAGCTTTTGACTGAACTGTAAAAATGTACCAGTGCTTTTGGCTAGTCTTGGTATGATATTCCGCAGTCTTGTTGAGATTGGTTCTCCTGGCTTTAATTTACTCGAGTAGAGCTACTGATAAATTTCTCTTAATATTTTCAGTGCAACGAATCAAGGGTGTCATTCTTAATCGGTTCTTGAGGTATGCAGAACTGAATTTTATGCCATCAATTCACCGAGACACTGAGATTTAGTCTTTTGCTTCGTGGTGATCTTGGTTAAGACGTATTACTCATAGATAGTTAACTAGCTAAGCTAATTTTCAGCTATTTTGAGTGCTGCGATGAGGGTGTTCTAAATGTTTGGAGGAGCATCTTGACGAGGAAAAGTACAGCATAAAAACTTTTACTCTTCCCTTCCCCACAGCTGGTAGGCTCCAATTTTGATTCTGCCATGAGCACTTTGGTTTTAATCTTCTTGATTTTGCTGGAGAGGGAAGAGAAATCATTGCGAAAATGGAACACTTGAACCTTTAACTCTTAGCTCTTTAACGTAGATTGAGGACAACTCTTGTATCATTAAACTATGAATGTATTGATATAGTGGTAAAGTGAGATGGTTATTTAACCATGCAGTAAGCATCATTATCTTGCTAAGGCATCAAATATATCACATTGAAGATGGCCCTGTTTTTATCATGTTGTGTTGGAAGTTCGCAGAATCTGAGACTTGGAAGCTTAGCCGTTGAATACTTTACAACCACTGTACAATGAGGTAATTCAACTTTTATGTTCCTGATTATTTCACTTCCTACTTCCTGCCATGGTGAAGTATTGCTATCTCTGCTTCGTTAGATGTACAGTGTGTATTTTTTGGTATTCTAAGAGTGTTTTCTCTAATGTTGTGGTCTTCATGCTGCCACAGCTGCCCAGTAGTTGGCTATGCATGGGCTTGTTGGAGTGCCGATGATATGAGACCAAACCCACCGCGTTTGCTCGACTAGTCCCATTTCTGCCAACTGCATTAACCAGCAAAGAAGCAAGCTTTCGTGTCTCATTAATCTGGGTGTGTTATTGATAACCCTTTTGTGAATCAGAAGAAAGGAATGAGAAGAAATGCTTACTCTGCCATCTCTAAGCTCAAAGATTATTGAATCATCTGAAAATGAAATAGGCCTTGTTGATGCCACCTGTGAATTTTTTATCACAGAAACGCTCAACATTAGTTTTGCATTGCTGATGTTTTCCAATCAGGCACACATATTATGTCAGAGTAGGAGAGTGTAGCATCGGCTGAGTTGTTTACGGTTAATAACTACTAACCTTAGGGTTGCAGTTTCCATTGTCGTTGAAGCTTTCCGCGTCTTTCCCTAAGCTAGCGGTGAAATCTTGATCCATACAGACTTCTTTGTTCCTATCTTCTTGCTGATCCTCGTCTGCTGATTGACCGGCAGATGGGAAGCCACAGTTTCTCCATTTCCAAGTCAACTGTTCTATATACCTCATGTATACTTTTCCATCTGAACCGATCAAAAAGAGTTGATTTCCTTCGAAACACGGGCTAGGAGAAGTGATCAGGGTCACACCTGTATTAGGTGTGCCATGTTCAACCCAATTCCAGCCGTCACCCGTGTTCCAATGATATTCAACTAGTCCACCATCTTCTGAGAGCATAAACAGTGAGCCTGTCAGTGATTGTCGTGATCTCATAGTAGTACCGGGTGATCTTGAAAGAACTAAATGTTGAGATTGATAATGCTCATGCCACAATTCAGTCACTTTGTTGTACTGATAG
Source organism: Flueggea neowawraea (assembly GCA_948243855.1). Taxonomy (NCBI): domain Eukaryota; kingdom Viridiplantae; phylum Streptophyta; class Magnoliopsida; order Malpighiales; family Phyllanthaceae; genus Flueggea; species Flueggea neowawraea. The sequence continues at coordinate 3,158 of CAODLS013417304.1, read as the reverse complement.
AGGCGGCCATTTCTTCCAATCACAAACACTATATTTTCCCTGAAGAGCTCTTGATCTACAATGCTTGCAACTTTGGTATTTGGTGGGTTTCGACAGTCTTTCCATTTGAATTTCCTTAGAGCAACCTGCACATCATTTGTTAAATTTTTAGCACAGTTTCGTCGAAGGCAATCTGGCATGCCATACCAAGCAGATTTCTACTCCAAGAAAATCACGGAAATAGCTTCTCTTGTGATTCTCTAGATGGAATCCAAGAAAGCTGTAGTCAATGGCTAACTAATCGTTGTTCTTCCATGGTAATACTTACTGTGAACTGCAATAGCCTTCCGGTTTTGCTGACAAAGAAGAGCGAGTCTTCTGATGTAGCTTTCAAGGCTTTGTCTGGAATTCCATCCCAGGGAGGTCCTCCTGTAACTTGCCTGGATTTCTTGATAGCAGAACAATTAACCCAAGCAAGTTCATTTCCACTTCTTTCTCTTGCAAGAAGATTTCCGTTCATGTCAACCAAATATAGACTCCCATTATAGTTTCCTAGAGCGCCTTTCATCGGTGTTGAGTGCTCATGCCTTAGCCAAAGCCATACATTCTCGGTATAAAGGTATTCAAAAACCAAACCACCTTCTGTAATCAGAAAAAATGATCTGCTTCCATGCATCACTCGCAGACGGAAGTTGGTTTTGATCCAATCATCAGGAATTTTGTATTCTTCCTCTGACGATTTTATCGAACTACTAACATCTACAAATAAATAGTCTTCTTTTGCTTGGCTTCCCTTACGCCTTCTTGTCATCGATCTTGCAACGCCTGATTCATTCGGCTCATCTTTTATGCCTGCGACGCAATTCATCAGGCCGCGTTCTTCTTTGCAATACTCTGCATTCCATCCTTCTGTCTCCGGTGCATCCAAAACCGACCATGTATATTTAACCGAACCTTTTCTTCTGAAGCTAATTTGATGGTTTGGCCCTACATCTTCGCCGCCGAGTCCAGGTAGGTGCAATTCTGCAGGTCTACCATCATCCAGTGGGAATATAATCCTGCCAAACTGAAGTTGTAGGCCTGCAATCCCTCTTGCGACTTTTGCATGCAGCGGATGCATATGATCCAACCAGGCCTCTGAAATTTCATTGTCTAGACCGACACCTTATTTAAATTGGAAACATAGACGTTCAGGATTGCGTCAAGGAGGAGCATTATAAATGTAATGAGAAAGCTGCAAACTGTTCAGTCTGTTATATAGTCCTCCATTGAAGTCTTGAAAGAAAACCAGAGAGAAGAAAACATGAAAACATCCATAATTAAGACGGATGACTGACCTGAATGTTTTGGTATTCTATATTCAAAGACGGATCCAGCAGATGAAGTGAAAAACAGTGTGAGAAACTTTTCACTTAATTCATCTTGTAAAACTGGTGTGATAGATGTCAAGTGATGATCTTTTGGACTCCCATGGCCGATCCATTTCCACTTCCTTTTGTTTAATCTTCTCTCCACCAATCTGCCGCTCTGTGTGTTTAAAAGATCTTTTTAGGAAAACTTTACAGTTCTATCAGTTGTTTAAGCAACTCCAACTTAGGGAAATGCCGATGAGAATTGTGACATGCAGATACTATACCTTGGTTAAGAGAAACAGTGATATGGAGTAATTTCCAGTTAAGCCATGTACGGTGCACCCAGTAGCTGGTACCAGAGAAGCATCATCTTCTTTTGTTCCTTCTCTCCATATGTGCTTCTTCCATGACGGTTTTGAGCTCCTATCATGCTCGTAAAGCTCACCAATGGAACTGCATTTAGAGGAGACATAATTAAACTCACGTATAGTAATATTCCATCAAGATGACAGCATGATTTCAGTGTGGTTAAGTAACATTGTTACATTGAAGGAGCTTTGCAAAAAATTTTAGCCAAAATAAATGCTTGAAGTTCATGCTTTGAAGTCTATGTAAGAATTTCAGGCACAACTTTACTGATGCCTCATAGTGACTTTTCTGGTTTGGTTAGGTAAGAGAGGGAAAGAGTCACCTTATGGTAAACATCACTTCTGATCTAATGGAAGCAACATCTGCAATTGCTGCAACGTCTGCACCTGGTGGTCGGCCATGGTTTATCCATCTGTTCTATGTTTACAGCACAAACGTGGAAAAGAATATCAGAAATTTCGTTGGAATCAACAAGTCAAGCAAATAAATTCCCTGGAATTAGTCCATATATGATGAATTTTGCTTATATAAAGCTAAGTTTTACCTTGGAGGCTCGACCGAATTAAGTTCTAGCAATGATCCATTCTTTGTGCAGAAATAAATTCTCCTGGCAAGTATTGCAGCCAAAGCAATAAGTTAAAAATGGAACCACCGTAGTAAATGAATTATTTTGTGATTTTCCTGGAATTTACATGACTAAATCACTAAACCAAAAGGTCATTGAAACTGGAAATTATGCACTCACACCCCATCATATGAAACAACACCAGATTTTATCAGGATCATTGAACCTTTTCCGGTTTCTTTCCTCGTTCCTTGATCAAGATTCGGTCTCAACTCCACCCAAATTGGTTGCGAGCTTTCACTGATTTGCATCTGAAACATAACCAACATGGAATGTTGAATTAGCCAACACATTAGTCACTGTCAGAAGTGATTTTTCAAGCCTCTTTTACGCAGATTGCAGAAACAAACTTTACCAATAACAGAATGTATTAACTTTCTGATTGAATCCAATACAGAATCATTTTTAATTATCAATTTTAGTGTTGTACATGTCTGGCATATGAAACAAGTGAAGCAATATGTTATAAGCTTCCTCTGAATATATTGAAATAAATCTAGTAGAGCAAACCATGTATATATTTAAAACTATGGATTTTCAAAAACATGCTCTAAAAATGTTCCTATCCAAAATTAGAATTCATATTTTTACAACTTATAAACATGTATCTGATATATAATTCAAACTAGTAAATTGCTGTACCTGATAGATAATTCCTGATTCTGATAGAGCAAGAATTGTTTGATTGACATTAAAGACACAAATTGCATGACCTGCAGATAAGGGTAGATCATGGGGTGCTATAACCCACTGTACTCCATTCCAAAACCTCTCATAGATAGACCCACTTGCACCAGTAACCCAAATAGATGTATCAGACATTTTTGTCAAAG
>CAODLS013416550.1:0-13723 GCA_948243855.1 Flueggea neowawraea | reverse complement strand
GTCGATATAAGCCTTAAATTGATCAAACAAGTGATAGATGATATCGGCACAGAAAATCCTCACACCCTGTTCATCTGCAAGTTCCCGAGCCTCAGGTGTCACCTTGACATCAAAGGCCAATATAGTGGCATACTCCTTTTTCTTCTCGAGCATTGCACAAGCTTTCATGACATCCTTCTTATGCACAGGACCTATGCCAATACCGCTGACAGGAATATTCACAGCATCGGACTTCAAAAACTCCAGCAATGCTTCCAACGACCCAAGAGTAGATGCTTGCACATACACTCCTTCTCCGCTTTTATCAATTCGGTTCATGACTGACTTCATGTCCTCCATCGCTGCTTCCTTGACATCTTCCAAGTCGTCATCAGGCCCAACAACGTATAGACCAGTGCCAGCAATAGCGTGCTCAAGGCCCTGTACAGGAATAAAGTAGAAGAAAACCACAAATAGAACTCACTAATCAATAAACGCAATAACACATGACATGCGTAGAGCCAAACTATCTACAGAAGCAATGAATTACACAAACCTGTGCTGTGATCTTGATACCCTGTGCAGCCTTAATTTCTTTATGGTGCAGATATGTCCCCTGAAAAAGAATATCCTCAAAATCAACGTCCAAATTCATATTGTTCCGGTTCTAAAAACAAAAAGGGAAGATCTGTATGTGAGCAGGTGCACCAGAGAAAGGTACAACATTGGGATTCTCAATGGAAATCAGACAACTCTCAAGGGTTATCCATGCTACTTATTGCCACACAAGTCCTCCAAATACTACTCATCTGGCTCGTCTCTAGATCATCCTTGAGCATATAATTATCAATAAAAACTCTAAGCTTCATTCATAAAAGAATTAATCCCATGCAAATAAGATTCCAAAATGTAACTTTTCTACTAATGCATCCATCCAAAATAATTAAATATTTTATATAAGATAAATACTAAGAGATGGCAACAAAAATGTCAAAAAGCAAGACCATATTCATACCTTAACTCGCAGTTCCTTCATCGGATGTGGTGTCAATAAAGCTCGAATGCTGGTAACAATGGGTCCCTAAAATACAAATATTATATTATCAAGAGCTTGTTTAAAAAAAACCTTCACCAAATCTTTAAAAGTATTGCAAAATGTTCCCAAGCTTGCCTGCAAACCACAGACGACAATTTGATCTCCTTCATGTAGCACACCATTTACTAGAACAACATCAATTGTTGTCCCATGACCTTCAATTACCTTAACCTCCAACACTGTGCACTGTGACATTTAAATCAAGAGAATTTCAGACGTTTGCATTTGTCTAGATTCTTCTGATTTGGAATAGTATAGAAAGGAAATATACCTGCACTTCATTGCTGAAAGTGAGTTTCTCAACCATAGTCTTCTGAGTCCATTGAACCAGCAACAATAACAAATCTGGAACTCCTTCTCCACTGCATACACACAAGACCAAAAGAATTAGTAATAAGCATGACCGGCAAAACAAACAAAAGAATATTTCATTTTATAAGGCAAAATCCAGTTAGGAAAACTAAAAAAGTCAAAGATACCTAATTGCACTTGTGGGAACAATGCTGAAAACTTCTTTCATTTCTCTGTTTTTATAGTACAACTCAGTATTCAATCCTTGCTCCTTAAACTGTGTTATAATCTGAAATTCAAGCAATGAGAGATATATCAATCCAAAAATTGTGGGGAATACTAGCATATCCATAACTATAAAAAAAAATAGCATATTCACAAAAACATAAAAATTATGCAACTAACCTGAGTGAGCCTCATATTGAATTCGTTTACCACATCTTTTGACTGTTGCTTCATTGCCTTTACTATTGGTGCATTGCGACAAGTTTTCCATCCATACAATCTGTCCACCTGCCAAATTCAAAACAAAACAAACCAGACCAAACATTGGCATCGAACAAATGGGAGAATTACAGAAACAGACTTTCTCGGGAAAAAAAGTGAAACTGAAAATCTCACCTTGTTAAGTGCAACAATGAATTCAGTATTCCTCATCTTCAAGAGATTGAGTGATTCTATTGTCTGTGGCTCTAAGCCATGCATAATGTCTACAACCAAAATTGCAATATCACATAAACCAGAACCCCGAGACCGCAGATTATTAAATGATTCGTGGCCAGGTGTATCAATAACCAGTAGACCAGGAACTTTCAACTTCGCATCAGCTTTCAATTCTTTGGTTCTCTCCCTTATGTTCTCTGCGGGGAAGTATGTTGCACCAATCTGTTGTGTGATACCTCCAGCCTCACCTTCCTGAACATTAGTTCCTCGAATACAATCCAACAGCTTGGTTTTACCAGTATCAACATGTCCCATGATACAGCAAATTGGAGAACGGAGGTTTTCTTCGCCCTCTTTAGGGGTATCATCTGAAGCAGGAGCTTTATTTCTCCTAAGTGAACCATTTCTCTTATTTTTATCGGTAGCTTCAACTTCTTGTTGACTTTTTTTACTTTCTGTTGCAGGAGGAGCTGTGAAATTGAAATAATATTGTTCATAATCAGAAGCAAAACAAAAATTAGCTGCTACTAAAAGGTGAATTCAGAGATGAACTAACCTGCATTGTTTATTTCCTTCTGAATAGGTTCAGGCTCAGAATCTACCTCCTCCTCGTCAAATGCACCCTTGACATTGATGTTAACGTCATCCCAGCTCTTAGCATCCCATTCCTTATCATCCTCTTCTTCCACTCCATTCTCCTCCACGCCATTAGTGACTTCAGATTTATCCTCAACACTAATTTCTTCCAAGTCTTCAGCCTTCTTTGCTTCCAAAGATTCTTCCCCTTGCATACTTTCTGGTTGCTCTTGCTCTTTTTCTCTCTCTTCCACATTTTCTACCACCTTACTTGCTTCAGTACCATTTGCATGGTTTTGAGATGGTTTTTTCTTAGATTGATACTTGGGCCGTTTTGTTGGTGCACCTTCTTTCTCAGCAGCATTAATGTCAATACCTGCATTAGCAAGTATTTGCTTTCGCATTGCTTCTAAACGCCGCTGTTCTTCTTTCTGCTTCCCTGTTAAAAGCTTGCCCTCCTGTTTTTTCTTTCAGAAGTTTTCCTTTTCCCTGTCCGTCTTTCTACGCTTGGCCTCGTCAGCTTGCCTCTCCAGTTCTTCTTGCCTGCGCCTCTCTTCTTCCTCCTTCCTCCTCTTCTCCTCTTCTTCCCTAGCCTTCTTCTCTTCAAAATCCTTACGCCTAGCAATTGCCTCTTGCATTTCTCTTACATGCTTTGGCACCTTTTTATCTGCTGCTTTACCCTTTGCATCATTTTTCTTCACTCCAGTTGTTTCAGCCTTTCCATCTTCCACCTTCTCTTCCTTCGCCTCTGTGGCTGCAACCACAGCTGCAGCCGCCTTCTTCTCCTTCTCCTTCTCTTTCTTCTTCTTTTTCTTCTTTGCTGCAGCTGACTCTTCCTTTTCTTCTTCAGCTTCTTTAACACCTGCAGCATCCAACGTTGCATCAGGTTCAGGCTGAGCCTGAACTTTCTCCTCTTGAGGATGTGGGGCAGAAGAACTTGCAGCAAATGGTCCTTCCCCAAGCTCAGCAAGAATCTTGTCCAAGTCATCCTCTTCTTGAGCAGTCCTTCCGCTCTTTTTCTTCTTTTTCTTGTTCTTTGACACCTCTACCACCTCTTCACTCTTAGTACCCTTTGCATCTTTACTTTCATCAATTGGTTGTTCTACTTCAGCAGTATCAACAACCTCCCCTCCATCCTCATCAAGTGCTGCAAAAGCAATTTTACTGCTACCCTTTTTCTTAGAAGACTTCTTCTTACCGGTGAATGCAATGGCTGATTCATCTTCTTCCTGAGCTACCACTAAGTCATTAATTGTCTTAGCAGATTCTGATACAGAAGTCTCCCCTTCATTATCCTCATCAAGCAATGTTGTGGTAAACTTATTAGCATTCTTCTTGGAAGACTTGGATGATTTCTTTTTACCTGAAAAAGTAATAGCAGACACATCTTCATCTTCCTCCCCCTTCTCCTCCTCATTCTCATCCAATACATCAAAACTAGCTGCTACAAAGACACTACCACTAACTTTCTTACTCTTCGATGACTTTTTCTTCCCTGTGAACTCAATAACAGGTTCATCCTCATAACCATCCTTGACATCTTTATCAACCAATTTTTCATCATCATCCTCACCATCACCAAGAGAACCAAAGGTTGATGACGTAAACAGATTACCACCACTCTTATTATTAGTACCCTTCTTTGATGGCTTCTTCTTCCCGGTAAAACTCACCATGGGTTCATCTTCTTCACTACCCTTATCAGCAGTTACCTCAGATTTCTCACCATCCTCATTGTCTTCATCACCAAGCAACCCAAAACTCGAAGCGGAGAAACCGCTCTTCTTCCCTTTAGACTTCTTCTTCCCGGTAAACACAGCCTCGGGCACTTCCTCCTCATCCTCCTCAACCTTTTCCTCGTCCTCCTCCCAAGCCGCCAAACCCATCTCCTTTCCCTTCTTGCCCTTCTTCTTACCAGTTACCGTAACATTTTCCTCTTCAACTAGAGACTCCTCAGACACATCCGTACCAATCAAATACTCATCGTCATCAATCACCAAATTCTTCTTCTTCGACTTCGCACCTCCCGCGGGCACACTCTCGTCATCGCGTGAACTCGGCTTCTTTCGCCCCATCGAACACTCGAAGTTATATTTCCACAAATTGAACTCCGCACAACAAAAAATGTAAATCTCACAATCTTATTAAACCCTAAATTGCAAACAGAAATCAGAATTAGAATAAAAAACAACCGACTTGTAGCTTTTAGCAGAATTTCAGTTATAATTCATAATCAAAAGCAATTAAAAAACAACAATCAGATCAGTTAATCTTTAATCAATCGTCATAAACGTGTTTAAGATCCTACAGAACAGAAGAAGTACTGGTACGACAGAGAGATTATGCGTTGGCATGCCTGAGACGATGAAGGTTGAATCCTATACGAGAGAAATGTAAGAACAAATGTAAAAACATTTCCTCCTTTCGTCGCGACTGTAAAAAGCTTAGAGACAGCGAGAGCGTCGACGGTGATAGAGAGCGGAGCGATAGACAGAGAAAGAGCGTCCACGGAGATCGAGTGGGGCGATAGAGAGAGAAAGAGCGTCGGGTTTGAGAGAGGCGGAAAGCGTCGATCGAGAGAGCGATTTTAGGGTTTTTTTGTTCAGATTCGGAAAGTGGCAGTGGGGTTGTGAGAACTAGCCCTTCTAAGTATTTTGTTTCATTGTCATGTAGGCAGTACTTGAGGTTTGACCTATTTTCTCTTCCAATCCTTATTAATTTTAAAATAATCGTTTTAGTTTCTATTTCTATTATTATTAGTTAAATTTAATGTGTTACAATTAAATTTCATGAGATCTAATGATTTTAAGATTTTAATAACAAAATTACCTTTTTAGTCTTTTTTTACTTTTTCTCCCTCTCTCTCACTTTTCCTTCACACGTAAACCAAACACTCAAAATCACCTCTCTGTTTTTCTCTTACTCTCTCTACCTCTCTCTCTCTCCCTGCCTTTCTCTCTCATCTCTCTCTAATTTCTCAATTCTTCATTCCTGATATAGGAACCAAGTCCGAATTAAATCAATTTCAAAAAATTCTTCCAAATTTGCCGATTTGTTTTTTCTTAAGAAACAACCCAGAATTTAGCTCCATGAATAGAAATTCAAACTCAAGAGCCTTGTTATGGCGTCAAATCAAACATCTTTGCCTAAGTCAAAGAAAATGAAAGCATCCTCTGCCACCACCACTCAAAATCTATTGAAACAGAAAACCAATTGACAAAACCCATATCAAAGCATCTTCCCCTCATCATCACCATCACAGAAACCTGAAGCCACAAAACCCCTAAAACATGGTTGTTGCTGAGCATCCATGTAACCGACATCAACTAGGACTTACTCACATTTAGCGAGTTCAATGTCTCATCAACCATCATGTTCACCAATTGCTCAAAACCCACTCCAAGAACCTTTCTGGCCTTATTGGAACCGCCTTTCAGATTATCCACCTCAACAGGCCTGAAATACCTCTTATCAATCACAACACGGTCCTTCCAGTTCAACCCAACATACCCAAATGCAACCTCTAAAAACTCCTCCACTGTGTGAGACTCTTCGGTGGCTAACATGTAGTCATCAGGCTTTTCCTACTGAAGCATTAACCACATCGCCTCTACGTAATCCCCCGCAAAACCACAATCTCTAGACGCCTGCAAATTCCTCGAGAACAATTTGCTATATAGCCCCACCTTGATCCTTCCGACAGCTCTGGTAATATTCATCGTCACAAAATTCTCTCATCGCCTCATAGATTCGTGATTAAACAAGGGATCTAAACAAGGGATTTATGTATTACAAGATCGAGATCATGCTAATACCAGTAATACCTGTACATTTTAGTACCAGAATTTAAGGAAGATGTTGAAGAGAGAAGGAAAGAAGAGGTTTAGCTTCATCTGACTTTTTTTTGACGTGGCATTTGTCCTTTTGACTTAGCAAAGGTATTTTTGACATTTTACTTCTCCCATTTAACTTAACTTATGGAAGTTAAGATTAGGGACCGAAGCAGCTATTTTAAAACTAATAGAAACCAGGAGAGAGAATAGGCCAAATCTCTGGGACGACCATGGATTTCGCCCTTATTGAGTCAAAACTATGTAATTTTGGCTCAATAAATGTAATTTTTTTTAAAATTAATAAGAAAAATATCTTTTTCTTGTTACTATGCACGATAATAATTATTTTTTATTGATATTTTCAATATTATTTTGGGTGATGTGCAAAAATAGGCAAGAAAACAAAAATCTTTTCACAAATACAACAACATTTGAAAAATATACCAACAGTCAACACGCGGTCAAACGGTTAACCACGTTTTGACCAAACCATTTAAACCAATGAGAAAGAGTACAACCGGAGTACAACTCGAGTATGGAGTACAACTGAAGTACATGTAGAGTACAACCAGAGTACAGAGTAGTGTTATGAAGGCTCTGTTGACCATCAAAGAACGAGTACATGTGGAGTATAACCCAAGTACAAATAGTGTTAATGAAGGCTCTTTTGACTAGTATAACTTAGTAAAAGTGGAGAACAACACGAGTACAATTAGTGGAACAACAAAAATGAAACTTTTTTTACTAGTATAACCGAGTACATGTGGAGTACAACTAGTGTAACAACAAAAATGAAACTCTTTTGACTAATATAACTGAGTACATAAGGAGTACAACTAGAACAACAACAAAAATGAAACTCTTTTGACTAGTATAACCGAGTACATGTAGAGTACAACACGAGTAGAACTAAAGTAACAACAAAAATAAAAATCTTTTGATTATTATAACTAAGTACATGTGGACTACAACATGAGTACAAACACAATGAGAACAAACCGATTTATTTTTTAATTTTTTGTTTATTATTTGGATGAGTGCAAGATGAGAAAATGATGAGTACATACCAAGTACAAATCTAATAAAATGAGACCAAATGAGTCTAAGTTATTTAAGACTTATTAATTACATCAACAAATGTCTACAAAAAAGGAGTACAACAAGAGTACAAATTGAGTACAATCTATCCAAATCAAGCCTCTGTATGAGAATCACTGAACAAGCAGGGCTCAACGAAAATGTCGACTTCAATCCTCCAACCATCGACAACTTGTTTCTGTTCCCTCTAACCAATGCAGTCGTTTGATTATGTCAAATATATCTGCTCAATTGTGTCTCTCCAAACACACCCAATGTTGGACTCTCACTTATCTGACCAAATAAGTGTAAAGTTGCCAAAATACAACAATAGATAAATAAGAATATATACATGGTACAATTAATGAAATCAATTTAATCTGAGAAAAACCAAAAAAGATTAATCATTTTGCTACAATTATATCCTTGCAACTGAAATTAGAAATTTCAATGTTTTTACTAAGAAATAATTCTCATATGTTAAAAACCAAACAATATCGAGAGGGAGGTATTATCCTGTTCCATTTTCTAACCGCAAAACTAAGGCAATAAGGACAATTGCTTAACACGCATATCTAATAAGTAGTATCAATATATCTTACAGAAAAGACTACCATGAATCATACTGTGGACGTAATTAGAACATGAAAAAGGCATGCATTATGATGAGAAAGGATACAAAACTGAAATAGTAGATTCATTGTCAACAGTTGCACCAAAAAATCATATTATTAGAGCAACAACCCTATCATAGCTTCGAAAAACACAGGTCCATTGAATAGCTTAAACCATCATAGATGGTGTGACATGTTTCGACCAGGCCGGTTCTAAACGAGACAAAACTAGGTGCTGACGTGTCAATAGATTACAAACAATCAACGATTTGCTCGCAGAAACCAGCGACTTCGCCCAAAAGTAAACGCGGTCGTCGGCAAAGGAGATAGCATGGGGGAAGCAGAAGGGGAGGAAGGAGAGGTCGAACCGAAGCGAGAGAGAGAAGTAAGCTTTGAAAATGTGGAGAGACTGAGGACTCGTTATGTGGCTGCGATGGTGTGGCCGAATAGCTAGAAGGCAGATATTAGACTTACGATAGTAGGCGAAGAAGTAGGGGAGTGAGGCGACATAGATTAAGGTTAGAGAAGAGAGAGAGTGTGAGGTTCTGATGGAGAGAGAGGAAAAGAGAAGGGTGAGGAGAGACAATTTTAAAAAATAGATATAAATATTGTTGTATTAGAGAATACATAATTAAAAATGTCTTAAAACAGCTATATTTTAAAATGATGTTGTAAAATTGAAAACATAAATAAAAAAAGTATACCAGGTGTAATTTCCTCTATTATTTTTTAAAAAGATAATTAAATTAAAAAAACTTCTTGAACTAATTAAGTGGCTTAATGTACAAAATTTAGAGAATTAGATTCCACTGGAGTATGTTTGTGTATAATTTATATTGATTTCTAATACTATTTGTATTTATTTTAGGTAGTTTATTTTAAACAATTAAGTAGATAAAATTACTTCGACTATATATATATATATATATATATATATATACTTCGGATGGTTATTGGTATGTGTATTGTCTAAGATTAAAATTTATCCCAAATAATAATTTCGAATTGGTTCGGTTCATGAAAAGTCAAAAGTTAACAATTCTTTTCGTTTTCGGTTCTTTCAATCTGGATATTCAGTTTACTTAAGAAAAAGTCAAAAGTCAACAATTCTTTTCAATCCAGATATTCTATTTGGTTTGGGAATATCCATGACCTTTGAGTAGCCCTACTCCTCAAACACCTCCATACCAATCGAATAATTATCATCATCAATCACCAAATTCTTCTTATGTGACTTCGCACCTCCCGCGAACACATTCTCATCATCTCGTAAACTCGGCTTTTTTTGCCCCATCAAACATTCAAAGTTATATTTCGAAAAATTGAGCTCCACATAACAAAGAATGTAAATCTCACAATCTTATTAAACCCTAAATTGCAAAAAGTAAATCTCGATGCAGTGTAGAACCTCAAATTGACACTCCAACAAAAGGATGAACTGATGTACCCTAAATTTATGTGTTTAATCAAGAAAGAATGTATGTATTTTCATCTTATAAATCATACTTTCATGGTGAAATTTATACAATGTTTTTGATATTTGTAGGATGATATAAATTGAAGAAAATGAGTGGAAAAAAGTCCAAAAATGATGCAAAGTGAAAAGGCTTCGAACCGACTCATGATTGGATGAAGAAATTGAAGGAAAAGTGCACAAAAGAGGTTTGGCCGTGTAATTGAATATTTGCCCGTGTAATTGAAGGTTTGGTCATGTAATTGAGGATTTGGCCATGTAACACGGGCAACTACACGGTAGTGTAATGCAAGGTTTGGTTGTGTAGTTGCAGAATACATCACCAAACGTGGACAAAAATATGTCACAGCCGTGACACGTTGAAAATGAGGAGAAAAAGTGTGACGAAAGAGGCCAAACTTCTGGGACCAAGGCACATATAATGAGCACTTTTGGTACAAGTTCATGTAGGGGTTTGTGACATGGAGTGGGCTATAAATACTCTTCTTATTTTTCCTTTTCGGGGGATTCTCTAAATTGAAGTTTGAAGACTAAAAGAAGAGCTTGAAAGTTTTGGGGATTCTCTCAAAGTGACATTGAAGATGAGTCATTGGCTTTCATCCTTACCTTATCTTTTCATTCTTTTAGCTTGGTTACCATCTTTTATGTTTATTTATTTTGCTTCTTTTCATTTATGTCAATCATGGTAGCTCAAATTTGTTGTTAGGACCTAAAGATGTATACTATTGATGACTAATTGCTATGATAATGAATGGATATTGTGTTTTATGTTCAATATTTGAAGTTTTGATTAATGATTTTTGTGATTTATGTTCTTAATTTGAATGATTGCTCTTGGATTTGATTTAATGGCTTATTTTGATTGATTATTGTTGAGTTTGATCACATTGATGATAGTTTTGATAAACCTAGTTGATGGATCGAGAGATGAATGCTATGTGAGGTCTACAAGCATCAAACTTATGTGGTTTAGGATAGAAATATTGCTATGCCCATAAGGTGTTCAATGAAATTTCTCAATTGCTTAAATAGTCTAGTTTAGTTAGTTGAGGCCGAGATGACCCTTCTAATAAATGTAGACATAGCTTAAATGACCATGATGATAGTTTTGGTGCCCTAGTCCAATCATTTATGTACATTGTCATTCGATTTATCATTTAATAAAGAGACATCTCATTTCATATCTATGAAATATTATACTATGTTTTATGAAGATAAAACCTCCAAAAATAGTTTATTCTTCCTTATGTCATCAAGTTTGACTTGATATTAAAACTTTAAAGTAAAAAGAATACTATTCTAAACGTCTCTAATCAATTGTTATCATGTGAATGATAATGAACTAAGGTTAGTATGTTTCTAAGTGGATAATCATGTTTTGCTGATTATGAACATAGATACATGTTAGGGAACATGTATTGGACTGGCCCGCTATGAAAGCACTTCATGGATCTATGTCACAAGTAGCTTCTATAGAGCGATGATGTTTAAGTCATCTGAATGAAACTCATTATCAACTCCTATATGAGGAATCACATGTTTTGACTTAGTCAAATGTTATCCGTAACAATAAAAGCTATGATTGGATATGTCATGAATCTTGTAGAGAAGTGATAGTGAGAGTGATGAATTTTTTCTTCTCATGAAGAGTGATATTTTTAGGCCACTCGATTAGTAGGATTGATGGAATGTATGCATACTCAAATGAATTGATAAAGAGTCATCAATGTCATTTGTTATATCAATCTACTTAGGATCAAGAAACACATTAAGCAATATAATGTTGACATGTAACCATGCCTTATGCTTAATATAGATATCTTGAGACAAAATGACTAAATATCAAACTGTGAAAGCTTAACTCGGATTGTTGATGCCACTCGATTTTGGATTGCCATAATCTATTACTAGATACCGCTTATGGACTTTGGGCCTAAGTTTTGGGATAAGGCTCATTGCCATTTTCGAGTGGGTTTATTGGGTCACACACTCATTTAATGCAATGGACTTTTAATATAAATTACTTCTTATTATGTTTTGGGCATATTATTATGTGTGACATGATTTCGGCCCATATAGATTAGAAAAGGGAGTGATTTGTCTGATGATGATTTATCATATAATTAAAAGCCCAATAACATTAATTAAACCCATTAAAATTAAGCACACTCTAATTTAATTGGGGTTATGTTTTTCATTTATGTATTAGATAAATAATAGTCTTAGTTTGACTAAGTCTTATTTAAAGAGTCCTAGTTTGACTAAGTCTTCTTAGAAGTTGACAATCTTTTGTTTCATTTGTGGTCGATTAGGCCATAATGAGCATTTTTGTCCAGCAATCTACGATAATCCTGAAGCAACAAGAAAGTATGACGCTTCCTTAAGGGCAGAGACGGTCACCAAAGTACATAGGTTCCATAATAGCTTTCTTCAAAAAATCAATAGGCAACCAATTGGTTCGCCAGAGGAGAGAGGAGGTTTGGGCGGGAAAGTGATTTGGGAAGGAAACAAGGGTACTAACAATGCATTAAATGATCGGGTAGGTAAGAAATATGAGATGGTTTACAGCTTTGAGAAGGAAGTTGATATAGCATGCACAAGGGATGATGTATTGGTAAAAGGAAAAAGTGTATCAAATGATGGTATGCTAGAGTTAGAGGAAAGCAGGAAAGAAGGATACAGTTTAGGGATCCCCTTAGAGAGTGGGTTGGAATTTTTGGATTTGAAGAGGAGGAGGCTGGATGGTTATTCTGGAAGTGGCAGTAATGATGGACATGGGCTAAAAGAGGTAATGTGCTTTGATAATGAGAGAGTAGAAAACATCATGTCAAAGTGGGCAATGATAAAAAAAATGGGCCCAAGACGGGTTTTAGTTGTGGTGGTCAAACTCGCAGAGAGCAATGAGTCTAATACTTTGGAACTGTTGTGGGCTGAGCAACCAACAAGTAGTTTAGTTCCTAATGGACTTAGTCCATTTGAAAAACCCCAAATGTATTTTTCTATATTATAAAAAATCCATTGGGCCCATATTAAGTGGGTCAAAAGATGTTTGGGCCTAGAAGGATGAGTTTGGGCAGAACCAGTTAATAAAGGAGGGGAATTTGCCTTATTTTAGAGGGCTGAGTTGGAGGTTACAATTCCTGGTAAGTCAAACAATTTTATAAACTTTTTATTAACCGATGAAGGTAACAAATGGATATTGATGTGATTTTATAGGTGTCCAGAACGGTCTCGAAGAAGAGACTCTTGGAACCTTCTCAGGCATTTGGAAAATGGTTCAGACATACCTTGGGTCTACGGTAGAGATTTTAATGATTAGTTATCCCACTCTAAGAAGAGGGGTGGCATTCCTAAGCCAAACTAGGCTATTGATGAATTTTGAGAAGCAATCAGGTATTGTATGTTGGAGGATGTGAGCATGATGGGGTATGATTTTACTTAGGAAAGATGGAGAGGTTCAAAAGCATGGGTTGAGGAAAGGCTCGACAGAGTTTTCACAAATACGGGGTGGAGGGAGTTGTTCTGTGATGCTAAGGTATTGACCTGAAAGAATTGAGTTCTGATCACTCTATACTGCTTATTGAACTTGTGCCGAATGGGGGAACGATGAGAGTGAGGATTTTCAGATTCAAAAATGTGTGGGCTAAGCAATAGGGCTATGATGAAATGGCCAAGGGCACTTGGAGGGAGGTAGATGGGGCGGATACGCTGTCGAAATTGAGGAGGTGTACTGAGGCAGTTAGAAGGTGGGCAGATAGGTTCACTAACGAGTTCAGTTCTAGAATTAATTTGGCAAAGAAGGAAATGTGTAAAATGAGAGGGGCAAAGAGTCCAAGGTTGGTAAAGGAATGTAAGAGAGCCTTGAGAGATTACTTTGATGTATTGAAGTATAGGGAGACATATTTGAAACAACGAACCAAAGTTCACTGGTTGAAGAAGGGCGATCGAAATTCAAAATATTTTCATGCGGTGGCCTCTATTGAGTCAGTGATCACCCTTAGGGATTCGTTGTCGCGTATGGGCACGACATCGGTGCTTGATAGCCCAGCCTGCCGAGGTGCACATATACCTTGCGAAGCCCCTCAGGCCCACCCGCAGCACGATAGACGCGAGGCTTTGT
>CAODLS013415861.1:0-12425 GCA_948243855.1 Flueggea neowawraea | reverse complement strand
AAAGAACTTTGTGCCCATCGTGGGCATCCAAAATGGTTAGATCTCTATAATTTAATCACACATCAACTTCCTTAATCCATATTGCAATTATAGCAAAAGGTTCCTTTCTCACTAATTATTTTATAAATATATTAATGTTGGTTTGACAAGATATTTTTTTACACTTATAACCATAATTTAAAGCGAAAGCCCACTTGTCATTCCTTTAATACAATTTTAATGCTTCCATAATGACATGATAACACGAAGTGATTACACACCTGTCATCTTAATTTTCACAAACACTTTCTTTTGGTTAAGACCAACATTTATATTAACCCCTCTTTTCAAAGCACCGGAGTATATGCCCGTCCTGCTTTAGTCACTATGATGCTAGGGCTTGGCACCGACTTCTTATTTTTCTTCGCTACTTGGTTTTTTCACACGAATTTTAGAAAAAGCACTTAAATTTATGCAAGACAAATACTAGAGGTTGCTTTCGATCGGCTGGTAATTGATTAAACTTGTATTTGGTAGTCTAGCAATACTAGACTCATTTCAATTTCAAGAAGTCAGAAATTCGAGTCTTTTTAATTGTTGATTGAAAAATAAAGTTGAAATGATTTTAAATTTAATATTTTTGGTAGAAAATTTTGACTCGTTATTCCGAGATGAGGTAGAAAATATTGACTCATTAATTAATTTGCATCGAAATTTGATTAGCGAAAGAATCTGACGACATATGCGAACTTGAAAAATTGGTTCGTTGCTAGGTACTTTCAAAAAGCCCTTCGATGAGACTCTTGAACAAAATATTGGCGAGAATTGTAGCGCTTTCACTGAGTCCTTCGATTTTCCACACGAGGCTAATTGCTTTTTGTGCAACAAGAAGCCAGTATCTTTGAGTTGGAACAATTGGTCTCAAGTTTATTAGAAGCATAGGCTTTATTTAGTTTACAAAACAATTTTTTATTTTCTATTTTGATCTATTTTCTAAAAATTGAAAATATTTAAAAATTATATTTCCTAATCAATCTTTTTTTTTAGTGTTACGATAGCTCCAGCTCCAATATATCTTTAAGGAAAAGATTACCAATCAAAGCAATGAAAAGCACGGAGGTTGGGCGGCGATAACCCTAGAGCTCTGTATTTTTTGAAGGCTACTCTACAGCTGTTCGTGTTTTGTTTCCACCTCCGGCCATGGCTGGGTCTCGACCTCCCACCGCCTAGCAGCCTTCCGCCAAGCGGCCTTCTTCTCCTAATCTGGATTGTTACGCCGGCATCTCCGAGTTGTTCACCAAGTCGAAACCCACCCAGCAGACTGTGCAGCATCCGGCTTCACCCTTGGCTCCTGTCGACCTTGCAACCCATCTGCCTTCCGACCATAAGCCTGCCATCCAGCAACCCCCTTCTCCTAATCAGGATGGAATTGTCGGCGTCGCCGAGATGTTCTCCAAACCGAAACCCACACAGCAGCCAATGAACCATTTTGCTCCTCCAACGACTCATGATGTTCATGCGAAGGCTCCTCTTCATGAAGCACATTCACCAAATGCACCTCAGCATGTTGTGTCAGTTGTCAATGGTGTAAACCCCATCTTACCATCTGCCTCAATTGCACATGAAAAACAAAGGAGGATATGTTTCCATTAAAATCAATGAGGCAACTTCTGCGGAAAGACTCATGATCTGTCACAATGCTTTGATAGGCCGGATTGTGTTGTTGCATAGGGAAACACCATGGGGGGTGCATGGCTCGAAGGTGAAGCTAACATCTCTTTGGGTTTGCAAGAATGGAGATTAATCTCCCTTGGCCGGGGATATTATCATATTCTTATCTTCGTCGGAGGAGAAAGCTCGTATTCTAGGTCGCGACCTGGTTTCATTGAATCCATGAACGCTCAGGCTCCAACATTGGATGCCGAACTTTGATCCGGATGCACAAAAACTGACAGCAACTCATGTCTGGGTGAGCATGTACAAGATGTCATGGGAGTAGTGGCATATGTAGTTGTTAGTGGACATCGCGAGGGGAGTGGGGTTGCCAGTGAAGATTGACGATACCACTCTATCAGGCGAAATGAGGCATTTTGCTTGAGTTCTTGTTGAGGTTGACTTGGCGACAGACCTTCTGGAGACTTTAATGTTGGAAAATCCTAGTAAAATTTTTTTCGCCAATGTGTTTTACGAAAATTTATCGTAGTTTTGTTCTTCATGCTATAGTATAGGTCATGCTTTGGCAAGGTGTCGCTTCAACAAACATGTGGAGAGCTGCAAGGCAAAACCGGCCATGAAAACAAATCTTGCTAAACCGGTGGACTCAAAGAAGGATTGGGTTCCTAAGACTTCTGAAGTTCCTATCTCTAATATTTTTCAGGAACTTCAGCATGATCTGGATGTGCCTTTGGAAGTTTCATTGGACGTATCTAAAGGTCCTTCTTCTGACCCTGAACGCATTGTCGAATCATATGCAGTGCGGCCTGCTGGGATAGACTCCCCACGAAGTGGTGATGCTATTCATGTTGAACAGCTGGTTGTTGAGAATGCTCCTTGTGTAGACAGTGACCAAGTGCATAATCTGGCTCTGCCGCAAGTGCTTTGGAGGAGCAACATGTTGTGACTCTGTTAGGTATTATTGGGGATCTTTGTAGTTTTGATAAAGGGCATGCTTTTGTTGATGTTGTTCAACTTAATGCAGGTATCACTGAGGCAGACAGTGGGAGTATGACGCCAACTTCTTGGGCTGATGTGGCAGAGGAGAAGGAGGAGGGTGAATGGATTGTGCCTTCGTCTTGCAAAGCCAGGAAGCACTCTGATGGGAAGGCTAAATATCGACCAAGACTCTCCAGGAGGCTGCCATGTTGGCCTGCATGTTACTTGTGAAGGTCGTTTGATGTTTTCTGTTCCAAGGAGTGCTACCGATTTTTGTAGCCCTTCTTTCGTTGTTTTTGGTGTAATGAATTTTTTTAATTCTATTAATAATATTTTGGAGTGCGCGATGCGATTGGGGTGATAATTTGTTTGGGATATCCTGATGCATCACTGTTTCCTATACCTCTCGTATTTCATCAAAAAAACAAAAAAAATGAACAAATTTTTCATTTTTCCATCTTTGTTTTCTAATTTTTTAGAAAATAAAAAAAATTCTCAACTAAACAGTCGCATAATATTTCAAGATTTTTTGGGTACTTTGTGAATAAAAATCTAGTATTATTTTACTTTTGGCCATTTACTGTATTTGATTCTCAAGGTGGGATGATGATGATGGGTCGAAAAACATTCTATGTAGTGTTGGAACTGTGAGATGATTCCGCTTTTTTAGAAATTGTGAGTCGATGACCTTCAATTTATAATTTTCGATGCTGATGGAATTGATTTGCCTAATGGATTGCCTAATGAGATGAGTCCTCTTTTTTTTTTTTCTTATTGAACAAAAAAAAAATCCCAAACTTGTTTAGAATCGCTTAAAAATAATCAACAAACCACTAAAGAGGCGAGTTCCAAGTAAGTAAAGAAGTGGTTTCTTAGAATCATCAAAGGTTGAGATAGGGATGGAAATGCGAACGTAGTTGTGCAAAGGGTGAAGGGTTAGGGTTAGGGGTCAATTGGGATAGGTGAAAAGGGAGGAGGAAGCGGAGAGGTCATGGCATATTTCCTGCAGATTGCAATTGTTTTATTTTTTTTTATACGTGATGGAATTTATTAAGCATAATTCACAAAGAAATGGATTAGTATAAGGACGTGCAGACTGCAATGTTATATGAAGCAAAAACAACTCTTATTTGATTTTAGGCGTGCTTTCTTATTGTATAAAAATTGCAAGGCCTTTACAGGTTTAAGGTTAGATACATTTTGATACTTCAGGGACCATTTTCACTTGAATACAATTATACTGGATATCTTTTTTTTAGGATTTCCTCTTTTTTCGGTGGTTCTTCTTGCATTTCTAATCTCACTCCTTTGCGGGTTAATTTTGATAAAATTTCACAACTTATCAAGAAAATTATATAAAATAACGTCAAATTAATTTAAGTACTTGCTATGTAATCTAAGTTTTGATTCCTCTTATATTTAAAAAAATAAAAAGAAACCAACCCTAATCTTTATTGTTATATGATTATGGTACTAAGTGTCACTATAATCATCAAAGTGAGTTGAAGCAACAAGGTAGGAACCTTATCCAATGCATGCAGTAAGTTGCTTTTGCATGGTGGCCTAAGTAATTATGCTTAAATGGTCCACAAAAAGTTCCTAAAGTCAATTGCTGCAACAACATCTGGAGGCCTATGAAAGTTGCATTATCAATCGCATCGCTTGCTTTTTGCACATCTATGAACCTGAATGTGACTCATCAAAGGAATATCCTAAAGTGCTTGTGCTTTGATCGATTGGATTTATACCTTATAAGTGATCAATCTTTGCACTACTTGCTCTCTCTTGTATTGTTTTATAAGCAAAAGAAGTAGGTCTTTTCTACCCTTTTCTCATTCCTCTACTCATGAAAGAATAATAATAACTTAAAAAAAAAAAGTAATTGCTACGTGGATTTACATGAAATTTTGAATGATAGTTACAAGAGTTCAAAAAATCTCATTGTACCACATTATTACATTAATTGGCTTCTCGAATGAAAACCTACTAGGCATGGAAATAATTTGTTCCTACCCTGGTTTCTCTTAAACCAACCCATTAATTGATCAGCAAACTCGCTTGTTTCCTCAATTTGACCATCTAAAAAAATTAGTGGAAAACATGATTTAAAACTGAAATTTAATTTGCTGTAATTTTGATGAAGAACTGATGTATTGGATACATGTCAGTGTCACTTGGTTTTGCACTTGGTCCTCTTATATATCTCCTTTGGATATCTCCTTTGGAAGATAAATTTCCGGATGCAAATCTTGAGGTAAGACCAATTTCTCAAGATGATTTAGGAGATAATGTAGTTATATGTACGTTCCTAAGGATAATCATTTGCAATACAGTATTGTTCGCTTTGACCTTGTTATTGTAATATTGTTTTTTGAAAGATGCTTTAAAATAAAATTACAAGAAAATTGAATTATCAAAAAAATCATATTATTAGGTTTTTAATATATATTAATATCCTACAATACCTCGTAAAAATAAATCTGAACATTATAAATTCAATCATTGAATAAAAAGAAAAATAAGATTAGAAGTGGAAGAAAAAAAGAGAGGAATAGTAAGATTTTAGTAAATTTAACTTCTCTGATATCGTTGACTGATTTACCTAAAAATTTAAATTATTAGATAAAATTCAAAGAGAGTAATTAAATTTCATTATGTGGACAAAATTATGTGACACCTACACAACTCTACAGAACAACTTAACAAAGAGTACTGTGACAAAAATGTTGGTGCAAATGGACCACAAAGAGGTGGTTGTACACTTTGCCATTCATTAGCTACAAAATGTGGGTCTCTGTATATGTCATTTTCTCACCGAAAGACCCGATAAACACGCAAGCACATAGTTCGGTTGGGTTTTTCGTCAAAATTTGAAGGACCCATCTCACACAAACGTCCATACACAAAAACCCTACTAGGTATAGCCTCATCCACTACCAATCTACCATTAAAGCATGTCTACTTATCTTTTGTCCCTTTTTTCTAGCCATTTCTTTGCTTGGTGTCTGTGTATGGCCGACGGCCTAACTCAACCATTATCGCTAGGGTTACTACCAGTCAATCCCACTATTACTGTTATTCCAAATTAACTCGACCATTTTGATTGAGTCAGTGATCTTTTGCCAACAATTTTCGATCTTAATGATGTAATTCATGGAAATTTGATTAGCTATTTTCGTTAATTAATCATAGATTGTGTAAATGAGGCACACAAATTTGGTGGCACTTGGAATTTGGGAGTAACTTAAATGTGTAATGGAAGTTAATAAATACTTTATTCGGACACTCATATTTATCTTAAATGTTCCCAATCTTTCGTGACATAACGGAGTGTGAGATTTAATCATTAAGCAACCACTTAGCAATAGATTTAGTAGGTCTATATTAATTAGTTTACATGTCACTGAGTTATTCTCTGAATATAGGTAAGTTTTTTCCAAAATGATTATAGAATTTTGGTTTTATTTTAGTATCGCATTTAACAACATTCATATACTTTTGGATGAAAATTTCATAAATTCATTTGAGTTAAAAAAATTAATGCGACAAAGGACACAAAATATTTTTCTAATTATTTGGACAACAAATTATTCTTGATCTTTTTTTACTGAAATTTCGGTCGCAATGTAGAATTTTTTTTTTGTATAAGTTTCAATGTAGAAAAAATATCTGGAACGTTTTATTATTGTCATTTTGTGATTCGGAGACTTAAGTGCTTTGTTTGAAATATCGGTAGATAACTTTAAAATTCGTAAGACAATACAATATTAAAGTGTACTTTTCCATCATACAAAAAATTAGTCCTATATCATTTTGAGCCAGAAATCATCTTTATTTGAAAGGGGGAAAATTGTGAATGAAAACAAATTAATATTAATTTAACTTTCTAATGTCACATCCTTTCAAGAATGAAAAGATTTCGTAAACATATCATGTTCAAACGCGTCCTGTAAATAATTGGTCGATTTAGATGCTTGGTGTCGTCAACGGAAAAGAGTACAGAAATTTACCTAACCTTATAAATTGCATGATTTTAACCAATTAGCCTTTTAAAATAAATGAAAAGAACTCGGTATAAAACCAGAGTAAAAATATTTCTTTTTGTATTTAATATTACATCTTACTATGTATTAAATTGAGAATAAAATGTATAGTGCCAAAATTAAAATTGAAAGAATTATGACATGTAATGAGGTGTGACACCCTAAAAAAAAGGTTCTAAAAGAGAAAAAAAATATACTTTCAACTAGCAAAACTGAAAGACAGAAAATCTAGAACATGTATACGGTACAAACATGTATACGGTACAAAAGGTGTTGAAAGATGGAAACCAAAAGGATTGAAAAAGATGTATATATGATTGTATCGTTTTTATACGTTCCTGTTTATTGAATTGTTAAATCTAGTTCCATATATGTTTGTCAATGAAGATCATCAAGCACTCAAAAATTAGTATTTATATCTTTCGGGTAAGCGTCCACAACAAGATCTCACTATGATACTTACAAAAAAAAAAAGATCTCACTATGATTATTATGGGCACATCTAATCGGACATCAATATTATACATATCAACACGTGTGGCTATATGACAAGACAAAAAGGTCAAAGAACTGCCAATGTTAAGATAGTCTAGGAAAGTACTTGTTTGAATGAACATGCCCTAGGAGGTTTCATGATATTTTGTTGAACTCTAAACCTTTAAAGCCCTTAAGTGCATGCGTGATCTCAGTAAATTCAATTGGAAGTGTACTTTTCTAATAATGTGAGCAAGTTATAGCTACTTAAGAGATTGTTAATGTAATCCCAAAAGGACAAAAATGATTTACTTGCAACGTGTAGTTTTTTACACCAATGATTTCTTAATTACAAAGGATTTCGCCTTCTGCAAGTAGTCATATTGACCGACATGTAATCTTTCTTAGTTCTTGAAGTTCAATGTAAAGTTTACAACCGACGATTCCAACAAATGAGTCAAATGCACTTGTAAGAGCTTAGCAAATCACTTCATACCAAGAGCAGAGACCAATGATGTAAAAGCTGACATCTTGTATGGATCGCACTTTAAATGATTTAATTCAAATTGAACTGAACCAATAAAAAATTAAAATAACCAATTGATCCGAGAGAACTTATTGAACTAAACTAAAATTTGATTAAATTTTAATTGAATCAAACTGATTGGTTTTATCATTTTCTTTGGTAGCCGAGGATTTGTTTGATTTATTGAATAATTTTTTTTTGAAAAATATTATGTTTGTTTTGAACAGGACCAAAATAACCAAATCACATTTTCCTGTTTGGGCTCATCTCGATGTTTGCTTGGGGTTGGCTAACTCAAAGTTAGAACTTGTCACCACCTTTATCCCAAATACCACGTTCTTTAGCAACCGCTAAGAATAAGCAACTTTCCACATTCTCCCTAGACATCTATCATGTAGTTGTGACATGTTGTCCAGGGTCTCTCTGTTTTAAATCATCGATCCTAAATTGAGCCTTTGGTTTTGGACGACTCAATGAACTTCTCGAGTTAACTTCCTGACCCTTGACTCCAAGGTGATTCGATGTTCTTGGCTCGATTGCTGCATTTTCTAACCGAACCGATTTTCTTGTAATGTAAAACCACTAAATTTGCAAACAAACAACAACAAAATACAGATTTTTACACTAGGTTTGGGGTGAAACAAAAAAAAAACTAAAAGAGTGTCGATTTGGTGTGTGAGGTGTTGAAAAAATTGGCGTCGCATATCCAAATATTAGCGATATTATAACCTGCAATTCGATTGGTTTGATTTTCTTGGTTTAACCGATCGAACTAGCTTTTTAATACTCGATAAGTTGGTTCGATTTAAATTTTAAAAACCAACAACCGAACTAAATCGAAATAGAAAATTTTGTGCATTCAGTATAGAATAACTTTTCAATTCTACACTCCCTAGTCTCTTCTTTGTCAAATCCATGGCTCTTTTGTCTCCCCCACTTCCTCTTCTATCAGTCGGACCCTTCATTTTCTTCAAAATCTTTTTTTTTATAAAGAATAAGAATATTAAGCAACTAGAGGCACCTAGTCGTGTTTTTTGCTTGCATTGGGTAGAGGCAAAGGGTAGAAAGTCTCTAGGAGGTTCTTGCAATGTCCTTTCCATGGTAATTTGCTGGTGGTAAAGTAAGGCAGCCACCGACTCTGTCCACGCTCTATCTCTACTACTGGTGCTCAAAGAGTTCCCACAATAACGTAGTAGTAGTCACATCAATATGTTGACATGAGTTGATTTTTGGAGTATTTTGGTATGGTTCAATGAAGAAAATTTTAGTTCGAATCTAAACTTGTTTTGCACTTTATATTATTTTTAAGTTTGGCTAATTTGTTTGAAATTTAGCAAGCTCCAACCAAATTTTAGTTGATATCTATTGTTGCATCGTAAAAAGAACAACAATAATAAGAGGACTAGAACACTGGAGAATCGTGAATGTCCCCTCGTAACCTAAAAGTACAAAACACAACGAGGTCGGGTGGCTATCCGAGAGAATCTCTGACGCTCAAGTTAGTATTGATTTTTGCAGAATATCGGTATGAGTGTCCAGTAAAACGTACCTCAACAAGTTGTCTTCAACATCTATTTATAGTACACCTATTAATGTGAAAGCATTAACACCCTGTAACGTTTTCTAATAATGTGGATTGGTAACGTTTTCCGTTATGTCTTGAGGAATAACTGATGCTTTTATTAGTTAGGTTTCATCAATTGCTCCCCACTCTTTTCTTTGGATTCTCTAAAGATAAGAGTGAAAAAATCAAGCGTGTTTCCCGTGAATCGGGTTTTTCCATTAAGATAATTGGTGAAGGGTCTCTTGAAATTTACTTCTCAGTTTGGGGAGTGATCAACTAATTTTTCTGGAGTTCAGGCCTTTGTTGTTGAATATTTTGTCAAGATTCTGCTGGGTTTCTACTAAAAGCCCACTCTATTTACTTTCTGTTAATTGGGCTGGTTATCTACTGAGGCCCTTTTGCTCATTGCATTTTCCTTCTGGCCGGCAATGCTTCCCTCGGCCCATCTGACTCTTCTTTTGGTCTCATTTCCCTCTCTTTTTCCCGAATTGGTGTCTTGTTTTGGCTCCAATTTTATTTTTTCTTTCCTATTCGGATTAGCTTGTGAATCTGTGCTTCTCAGATTTTCGCTCATAATTTGGTCGCATTGATTCCAGATTTCCATACTTATTTCCTCAAATTTCTTGAGCCTTTTCAGACTACCGTGGATCTTCCTTATATTTTTATTTATTTCCTTCATTCCCATCAATCCGCATCTCGATTTTGTATTCTTTCAGATTTGTATGTGAATTCTTCTCAAATTTGCATCTAAACTTTCTGATTTATATTCCTAAGCCAGCAATTATCAAGCTGGATTTTTGCTCTTAATTGCCACCGTCTTTCCTTCCGAATGTGAATTTCCTTCTCCTTTTGTTTTCTTTCCAAATCGCAGCCATGGTTCACGCCTATTCAGGCTTTGATTTGTTCTGGAAGACTTGGTTACTTTTAACAGATCCACTCCAAGCTTCCTAATTGATTCCACCGTTCTATTCTTTTCTGCTTGAAACCCTAGCACTATATACAGTGCTTTTTCATTCTGCTTTGTTCTTCACCGTTGGGTTCAGCTTTCCATCACTCTTCATCCGTGTTTGTAGTATTATCGGTTCGCCTATCCTTCTCTTCTCCAATTGGTTTTTATTTCGTCTCTTCCTTACATTCCATTTTGTTTTCTTTGCTGCTGCATGTATAGCTAATATTAATCTTCTGTTTTTTTATGATCTTTTCTTTCGGTGGTGATGGCGTGAGTCTTTATCTGACGGTGGTCGGAATTGCTTCGGAGACGGCAGTGGGTGGCTGAGTCACGGCTTGGCCTGATCCATACTTCTTCAATCATCCACAACAATTTTCTTCCCAAAAATTTTCTTCAGCAACAACAGCAATGGCAACATGTCCTACTGTTAGGCGACAAAAATTTTCTTCAACAGTAATGTCAAAACGCACCGTCAT
Organism: Flueggea neowawraea; assembly: GCA_948243855.1. Taxonomy (NCBI): domain Eukaryota; kingdom Viridiplantae; phylum Streptophyta; class Magnoliopsida; order Malpighiales; family Phyllanthaceae; genus Flueggea; species Flueggea neowawraea. The sequence goes on along the minus strand of CAODLS013415861.1, from coordinate 1,762 downwards.
CTTGATCGACATCATCATTCACAACATCAAACCGTTTTCCATCAATAACGACACCAACAACAACAGTGCAAATGACAACAATGACGAAAACTCGGTTCAATTCAACTGCAATGACACCGATGTGACCTCTGTTCAGACGACAACAACTCCATTCAAATGACAGTGGCTAGCCTCGAACGACTCCAACTTGACCTGTGTTCAGGCGACAACGACTTCGTTCAGATGATAGCGATCAGCCTCGAACGACACCAACATGACCTCCGCTAGGGCGACAGCTCCTTTGTTCAGACCATAATGACTAGCCTTGAACGACAGCAATTTTCCCTTAGCCCAGACGACAACATCTTCACTCAGACGACAACTCCAAGCTCTGAATGACAACAACTTGATCATGGTCAAACGACGCAATCCAGCACTAAACGACAACAGTTTGGCTCGAATGACAGCCGTCACGCTTGGTTTCTCTCCATTTTGCGAGAACCGGGGGACCTGTCGTCTGAGTGGAGCGAACGACACTCCGTCTGGATCCAAGCTTGAATGTTTGAGTGTCCGACTTGGCCTAAATGACACGCCGTTTGACTCAGTTTCCCCTGTCATCTTCTCGTACGCCCAATCGTTCACTCATGCCTGTCGTCCACCTCCAAGCATCCCTTTTTTTTTTTAATTTTAATTTTACTTCTTTTTTGCAGGTTTTCCTTCTTCAATTTTCATCTCCAACAATGTCTTCATCACGAAAAATGGGTATACTTTTTATACTCCATTTTTTATTTTGATTTATTTACTTGTTATTGCACGAATTTGGTTAATGGCCCGTTGTCAAATTTTATTGCTCACACATCGCAAAGAGTTGCTCGATTTTAACCTTGAGTCCATCATGCCTCTTCTAGACGTTGACAAAATTCGAAACGATTACGTCTTCCCTTCAACTTGGCGAATTACGCTTCTCGACTTAACTTGTCCCTCTCCTTCACACTTGCCTTCCGATGCTTTCGCAATGTTTGTGAATTCAATGGAGCTTGGAGTTCGCTTCCCTCTTCCTCCTTTTGCCATGAAATTTCTTTTTGAGAACAAACTCGTCCCGGCTCAACTTCACCCTAAAAGGTGGCTTTCCTTATGGGCTTCCACGTTCGTTGTGTTCAAAAAGGGATAGAACCCTCATCCAACCTATTGCTTTGCTTCTTCCATACTAATGGTTATTCCAATTCCATTTCTCTTCGCAAGTCCTTTGTAACTCATCCGTTATTTTTTGATGACTTATCCAAGATCAAGTTTAAGTCCGATGATCCTTGGTTTCTAGTCCATCCTCCTGCTTCTTCTTGGAGTGCTCCTCTTGGCTGGTGTCACCACAGAACTGAGGAATCAAGACTCTCAAAGAAAGACTTGAGGAAAATGTTCAAAGATCAAATGAGTGCTTTGATCATAAACAATGATATTAGTCTTTCCACATTGTTGGAGCCTCCAAATCTTGTTGCTGCAGGATGGTGCATCAACCCCAGCTATCTCTGTTCAAGCGATCATGTTCATCTATCTCATGAGGACAATCATGACAAGACTGCTTCCACCTCTTGCATTCTAGTCTCTTCTAAAGAGTTTTCACGCAATGACATTGTTGCTTATACACTTGATCCTTTCACTGTTCCTCTCCATTTTGACAACTTGACTGATTCATTAAGACTTGAACTTCCTTCTCTGGAGGATAACTTTTTTGATGATATCATAAGTGTGTCATTCAATCCTTTAGATGATTGTCTAGACAAGTGTT
>CAODLS013415701.1:0-23143 GCA_948243855.1 Flueggea neowawraea | reverse complement strand
ATATATATACACGCTATGTACATAGTAGCATTTCAAAACTCATCTTGAAACCATTCGTAGACAAAGTATATACATGAACTCATGCCATCAAGAGTGTTAGCAAAATCCTTCAAAACATTTTCCAAACTTTATCAAAACTAGCATGCTTTCAAAAGCAAGATAAAATCCTTCATAAAACCCTTGTATGTTTTCAGAAGTTTCAAAGCAAGGTACGAGTACCCATTTTCATTTTACAGAACATTTCAAGCAGGAGTCAAAACCTTTGGTTTTCTTGAAATCCCAAAAACAATCATTGTGCCATAAAGGCATCATGTTGCCATCTAGGCAAGTAATGCCATAAAGGCGAATGTATAGCCACTAAGGCAAGCATAGCCACTAAGGCATCAAATCGTATACATGGCCACTAAGGCACCAGGATAGCCCTCTAGGTTGTATCCCATAATGGATCCAAAATCCAAATCATAATAGTATTGCCCTCAGGGCTATATCAAAGCAGTATTTCAAAATAGCCAAAATAAAATTGTTTATTTTGAAAACAAAGGAAAGCATTTGCAACAAACAACATGCATACCAGACAACGTTTATCAAAAACAATGTCTCAAACGTATTTCATAATCGTACCAAAACAACTCCTCTTTCGCCGAAGCGCAAAATCTTTCAAAAGACAGAGTACCATGACTCTTCGCAAAACCCAAATGGTTTTTTTTTTCAAAATCAAATTCAAATAACCAAGTCCTCACATAGACTAGATTTTAGGATTTTCAAACCTTAATTATTCAAATTTACATGCTATGGTGATAGCACATTAAAAACATATAATTTAAAGAGACACAACCTATGTGTTTGAAGTTGTCATCCACTCACCTGGATGCCAAGCTGCCAAACTCCAAATCACTGACCACCGGTCGATGGCTAGTCACCTTGAAAATCGAACTGAACTGAAACAAGGTATTCACAATAGATCAAACACGGTGACTGTGATAAAACAGAACGTGTATGAAATGCAAATGCAAACTCAAATGCCATCGGCGTCAGAAATCCTACTCCAAAATTCTATCGCTCAACGACATTAAAACCTCAATGTAATATTACAATCAATCTCCAAAATATTCAGAAATTATATTTATAACCTCAAATTTGCAAAATATCTAGTTCATCTCTATGGGAAAATTATCCCCAAAAATCCATTTATCGATTCCACCGATGGAAATCAGTTTCAAACTCTTACAATAATCATAATCAACCTCAGAAACTCAAATCCATGATTGGTTTCTCATAAACAACTTTAAATAATCAAAGATCTACACAAACCCGAATCAAACCCTAGCCCATTCAAAGCAACCTCAAATCTTTTGATTCAAAGCTTGATTCATATTAATCTAACCTTAAAAAACCATAGATAATCAATATCTAACCTCCAATCCAATAGAAACATCAAATCCGAACCCTAGAAAGAAATTCGGCCACAAAAGGGATTATGAGATTAATGCATGAAAATGATGATTTAAGAGGAAAAAAAGAACGCTATTACCTCAAACAATTATCATCTAACAACCTTCAGCATCCATCTCAATCGAATCACTCAGATCTGAAAAACCTAGGTCAAATCGGACCAAAGTGAGATCCATAAATCAGAGACGTCAAACGGACGAAATGAAGAGATTAGATACTTGATCTTACCTCCAGATATGTTAAGGAATGAAGAAAGACCATGAGAGAGAGTATCAGAAGAGTTAAGAGTGATTTGGAGTGAAAATGAGACAAACATGTCGGAAGAGTCGGGTGAGAGGTATTTATAGACCCATCACGCCAAAACGCAACGTTTCACTCATTTCAACATTTCTGGGCATCATTAACGTGCATAGTACCTCATCTACGCACGTAGAAGAAGTTCAACGTGCATAGATGCTTATATAGCGTGCGTAGACGGTGCTCAGAAACTCTCGGCTCAATCCAAATCAACATCAACTTATGTTGTTCCTTCCTACAACGAACGTAGATAGCTCAAGAACCCACGGTTCATTCCTAGATCATGATCAACGTGTGTGGCTCCTCATACATCGCACATAGACAACTTACACCGCCCTCAATTCAACTTGAATCACGCACACAACGTGCATAGCTACTTCTTCTGTGCACGTAGATGGCTCCAACCACTCAAAGTTTACTTCCAAGGGACGATTAACGCGCACAAAATCACTCTAACGCACATAGAAGGCCTTAAATACGTTCATGATCCATCTCAGCGATGATCAATGCGCGTAGAAGCCTACAATGCACGTTATTGAGCTCCATCTCACCTTAACACGCTCAAAACCACATCCCAAACTAAGAATCATACTTCCCATCATTGACGGAACCTAACAATCACCCAATCTTACAAAGATATCCTCCTTAAACGTTTTTCACACACCAAAGATCACCTCAAGCTTTCGATGATCAAATTTTCAATGAGCGAAAATCATTATCAACAGAATGACATTCCACCAAAGACCTTGTCAGAGTTGGTAAGAACGCTACAGAGAATCGATCAGAATGGGAGGGTTATCACACACGTCATCAATCACGTCCGATCCTTAGGTGACATGTGGCAATAAGCCTCATCGCTACATGGCATAAAACATGGTTGTGCCGCCTGAACCTACCTTGCCATGTCATCACACATGGACCAATTATGGTCTGACACGTGCCCTTACATGACGATGACATGTGGCAAAAGGGGGTGACATGAGTGTGTGACGTATTAGACACGTGTGTCGGCATGTGGAATCGACACATAATGAGTGTCGGTGTGACATGTGTCCCGAGCACCAAATGTTTTTGAATTTTTCAGAGGAAATAAAGTTTATATTTTTGGAATTTATGGCATATTTTGCATAATGTTTCGAGTTTCAGAACTAAATTTTCTCAATTTTTGAGTAATAAAAATTGTTTATAAAAGTGAATATGTTTTCTTCCAATAATTATTTTTGAAAATTAGTTTTTAAAATAATTTGATTTAAAAACATGCAAATATAGTTTTGTTTCAGATAATTGGGATGGGATTCTAATTGTTTGGGTAATACGCAAGTATGTATTTGATGTGTGTCAATCCAACAAATTAATTACCTTCTCAAAAATAAAGATTTTGTATATAGCAATGAGTAGGGTCAAATCCACAGAGATTGAAAAAGTTTATTTATTTGAAAGAATAGCAACAAAATAAACAAGATAATGTTGAGATTGGAGATTAAATACCAAAATAGACAAAAACAGTAAATTAATGTAAAGAGAATTGAAATGCAAACAAGATGAAATCAATAATAATAAAGCCTAACCAAGGTGTTTTTTAGTTCAATCATTTCAGTTGATCACATACATGAAAGATAAATATCAAGCATTTGAATAGATAGAGTTATAGCCACCGGTGATACACTCAAGTGACCAATCTCTTCTTACTTATTTGATAGTCCCGGGATGCCCTACAAACTATTTTTCTAACAACTAGATAATTCTTGGGACGCCCTGTGGGATTTAATCTATGGCAGCATTAAGTACGAAAAAGACCTCTATCATAACCAGTAAAATCGAAAATGTTGTGATTCATTTAAACCAGATTAATCAGTTCTATAACATTGAAAGGCTTCCAACCACATGCATTCGAGTTATTTGCTATCTATATTAAGATTAACGAGAACCGCTTAACCAATTCTAAATAATAGCATATTATTTCAATCAATCAATCAACAGAAATAATAATAAAAGAACTAAAGTACAAAAAATGAATAAATACTCGAAATACTTAATAAAACATAAAAATAATAGTCTCACAATATAATAGGATTGAACCTTAAAAATATCTCGGCTAGAGAATTGTTGAGCTACTCAAACCAAGAGAAACATGCAAACTATGAATGAAAATAGTTATGGGATGTGTTGCCCCCTTACAGTAATGAAAAAGCTCTCAATAATGAGTTTTAAAAGAGTATATATATGTGTTCTCTCTCTAACCCTAATCTTAACCCTAATAGGATTGCTAAAATAATAATAATGAAAATATATTGTTCTAGTAGAAAATTATGACAAAAAGCCTTCAAATCTCGTCCAATATGCTCTAAAACCAAGGCTTATAATGTCAAACACGCGGCTCAAAGTAACAGCAACAACCCAATCTACATAGCACATTCGACATGGTCATGTCAAATTCCTTCCAGCACCCAGTTAATACCAAAACAGCAATGTTTCAACACATTTCCACCCACAATTCACCTAAACGACATAGATAACAAAAATAACATAAAACACAATAATAATAACCAACAATTATGCAAAAACAAATGTAAAACATCAAAATAATCATGCATAAAATGCAATCTATCAGCATTTGCATATTTTATTTGTAATTAATTACAAGTAAGCGAATAGGATAAAGCCATATTGCATCAAACAAAGTGTGAATTAAGGAAGAATTTTTATGACTCCCAAAAAAAGTATTTTAGGAAGGTGGTGGTCATAATGAGAAGAAAATTGTGCATTAAGTGTGCAAAGGTGATAAAGGTTTTACTACTTCATAAAACATTATGAATTCTCATCACCAATGTTGATTAAGTCATTGGTCCATATTAGAATTTCATAAAAATATGATTCCTTAAGTGTCGTGAAAAGATACTTAGAGATTCTAGAAAGTAAAAACGTATTGAGAATGGTTTGTTCAAAATCGATCCATGATCGTGAAGAGGGAGATCGTGAGAAGTGGGAGAACCACTTTATGGTCGTATGATTTATAGAATTCTCAGTAAGTTGGCACGACAACTTATGAATTCTATTCTAACATGTTGAAAAAGGTCCATTATGTATCCAATTAGTAGATGTAGGATAAATACTATACTTGGATAGTATAATTTTGGGGATAATTTATATGCATTGCTCATGTGTTAAATACTGCCTAATGTTGACGTATGCATGTTAACATGATTGTCTGGATTACATGTTGGTTCAATAAATGATGTTTATCCCATTTATTGTGTTTTGGCTTATTGTTGTGGTGATTTACGTTAATTTAATATGCAATACTTTTGTGCGTTGAATATATTGTCCAATTATTGAGTTTGCCTTGATAATTGAGATGACCAACATGGATTCTTCAAAATCATGTGGAATTTAAAAGTGAATCCGAACAGTCATTATTTACTGTCTATAAAATTAAATATAGTATGATTGATTATTATGACTGAGATGGTAATTGCACACCTAGTGTATTTTTTGATTCAAAACTTAATAAGAGGCTATGCTAGTTTAATTTTGGTTGGATTAGTAAATATATGTGTATTGTTGTAAATTACTTGTGTGCAACTTTGGTTTATTGTTTGTTATATTATTTATAATACTCACTACTTGTAAAGTCGATTGATGTCAAGCCATACGAGAACGTATGTTGAGCTATAGGAAGCTTAGGCGATAACAATCGTAAATCCTAGATTATAGAAATCTAATGTGTACTCTAAGAGCAAAATGCTCTTACCCCTTTGAACTTTGTTATGGCCAAATTCAAAGAGGATTAGAAGACCATTCAACACCCTAGACCAAAATGTCTTTAAGACGTGGAAGTGAGAAATTCCATTGCATACATCACCTTGTTAGTGTAAAGGATGATGTAGTCACTTGGCTATTTTGGAAGTATGAAGAAACAATGTATTTGCAAGTTGCATTCAAGGAGTAGTTAATTGGCATAACACTAACTAGAACTCGCGGTCTTTGACCATCAATGCTAATACTTGTAACATGTGTCCTAATCAGATGAGTAGAGCATGAGGCCTACATAATTAGAGAACTAGTGATGCTGATCATAGTGTGATCAAGGACAAGGCCTAATCAATGTTCTAATTCTTGTCTAAAAGTTAAGAGGAAACCAAATTGCACCTAACCTACATTTATCTCAAACATGAGATTGTGAGGAATTAGATAATGTCTTATTCTATTGCATAAATTCAGATGCAAAGGGAAGGAAATGGTTTAAGGGCCTTAATCCTTAAGAAATGAGATATTAGACAGAATTTCGAGAAAATCCTTGAACATGAACGATGCCAAAATTTTGCGAGTAAAATGTTAGCTTCCAAAGGCTCATCACATAAGAGATGATACACCTTTGATGGTATGTTGCTCAAACTCACACGAGTGAGAAGGGCTACCTTATTCAATGTTCTTAAGTGAATTTTATTATTAGGTGATAGTTAATTAAACTTTAAGGATCCTCACAATAAAGTTTTGATGTGACTTCATTAGACCCCAACTAGTTCAAGGAAGGAATAAGTTGAGTATGCAAGGAACAACTTGAAAGTGGGAGTTTAAGGAATTGGTATATGCGAGCTAGTCTTGTGCAAAAGCAAAATCTTCTTGCAATAGATTTGGTCACAAACTTATTGAAGTTTGCCTTCAATCCATGTTCTAACAATAACGGTATTTGTTAGACCATGTTTGAGTGGGTGACAACTTTGACACTGAAAGTTGTTTTTTAGTTAAGGTAAAGAACCTAACTATTAAAAGACTTAGTTTCCATTCTTGCTACTTCATGCGGTTATGAGAAATTAAGTGAGGTTAATGCACGCAACTCAACCACATTGGCAAAATAGATTACATCGATTAGCTCAATTGGAAGTATTAAGAAATATTGTAAGTGTAAATTGTCTAATTGTGAACATTGCATAGAAGGAATACTAGAGAGAAAATCATTTCGAAAGACATTAGGGGCTAAATACCTATTGCTATTAATCCACTTTTAATGTTTTACGTCAAAAAGAATGAGAGGGTAAGGTTAACGCCTAACATTACATCACTCTTGTACATATGATTGTATCAAGTGCGGTCAAATCTATTTGATTTCTCATACATAAGAATGACCAAATTAGTTCTTACTTCTTGTAAGTCAAGATGAGAATCAAATAAAATTTTGATAGACTAAGGTCATGAACATCTACAAGATGAGTCCAAAGCTTTATATGATGAAAGAAAAATTAACATAAGATGTTTATTCCTATACTCTATTAACAACCATATAGCAGAAAGGATAAATGAAACTCTCCTTAATATGGGTAGAACTATGTTGGAAACGACCGTAATGTTCAAAATCCATATGCCTTCCTATTCTGTTACTTATACATCTCATGGAATGTGGATTGGTCGAGCTTGTGACCTAAATAACTTGTAGCCAAGAGATACATTGCCAGTGTCTATGATTCTTTGGTCTATAAAGATCGAGAGGCTTAGGGTGTTAGATATCTTATTGTGTCAAAAATGATACTTTCTTCGTGAAACAATTAGAATAGCATAGTAACAAGCTATAAAAAAATCATATTCCTAGTGAATATATTTCTTAACTGGGACAAAGTGGGAAAGATTTCACTTGCTTGAGACTCAGGAACTAAAATCCTCAAGATCACTCCATTCGAGTGAAAGAATTTTTTAGGAGGACTCCATCCGAGTGAAAGAATTTTTGAGGAGGATGAGGGATGAGGAAGAAATTTGAGTAATTTAAATCAATAAATTACATCCTTGGTGTTTTGAAAACTCAAGATATTGGTTCGAGCGATTGCTATCCCTTTCTCCGAAAGGGATGCACCGACAAGACTTGGAAGTGATTCAACTTTTATCTCATCTACCTCAAGCGTATACGAATATTCTGGATCCTAATTGAAGTGGGAGCAAGATTCTATTTTTCAGTGGAAGTATGAAAATTAAATCCAATGACAATTCCTAGATAGAGCTTGAACCCAATTGGAGCATTTTTAAAAATGCAGAAGTCTAAAAGGGATACAATCTCAAGACAATATTTTTCAATAAATGAATTGATTGTGATCCTTTTGGTAACCCTACAAGTCAAGAACAAACCTGCGAGTATGTTAGTGGTTCACTCATCCCAGTGAAAGTTGTATGGATTAAAGCAATGGAAGTAAGAATGACACTTCAGATTGAACCATGTTTTAGAAGTGTTAGTCCACCAAAAGGGCAAGCACCAATTGGAGATAAGTGAATACATGAGCGATGAATCGAGTAAGACTTCAATAATTGCTTAAAAGGGGTTTACTCAACAAAATTGGAAAGACCAACTTGTTGAAAGATTTATCTTCACCAAATAGACTTTGGAATTCAGGATAATCTATCCCTCGACCTACATTAATGAAATGTAGAGACTCCTTTTTCTTAGTAGAGAGTTTGGAGTGGAAACCTATATGGTTTAACCTAATGGTTCATTGTCCAAGGTAAGACCTTAGACAATCTTTGAGAGAATGGTACATTTATGTGGTGATAATATCGAGATGAATCTTGTCATCCTCACTTTGTGTGAACATCACACTTGTAGCTATGAAAGTCTAGCATATTTGAATAACCCCAAAGATTGGCCAAAATCCAACATTGAGATATACATTATGGGTTGACCTTGGAATTAAACTCCAATAGATCGTTCAAGTGAGCAAAAGATCATTTGAGTGAGTTGTTATGTGTCTCTGAGAGAGAATTATCAACAAAGACATTAAACGCTTAAAATGCAGAAATGCATAACCCATAGATTCCCCATTAGTAAGATCAAGTCTCTTAGCAAGTGCATGTGTTCACAAGCTATGTGAAAGGAAGAACATATAAGGAACGTTTCTCATATAAATGTCATGTGATTGTTTTTTTCCATCTAGAGTACATGTGATGTAGTACAAAACCATGAATTGAAGTACAAAAATTTTATGTCTAGGTGCACGCAATGCTTAGAGTTTGCTATATAATTAAGTTAGCTAGCAAATATTGATCCAACACATAAAGAAGATGTTCAAAAGTAGTAAGCGAGATACTTGGATACTTTAAAGGAATTGTAAGGCACTGTGTTATCATAAAATGAGACACAGTTGCTAGTTGGACAAGTGATGTGGAATATAGGGAAGTTCATGTCTGGTTATGTTTTCTTAATTGGTAGAACTGCTACTCTGTATTATAGCGAGGAACACATATAAATGTGTGGCAAAAGAAGTTGAGACCATAGCTTCATTAGCTGCAATGCAATGTTAAGGTTGGTCATACAGTGAAAGGGTCTACTAGGCACTAACCCCCTAAAGAACCTACGACAGTCCATAGTGATAGTCAAATCCGTTTGGTTAAGGATCGAGAAGATCTATTATAAGTCGAAGCAAATCGAGATCAAGTATCATTTTATGAGAAACTTGGTTGCACAAGGGTAAGTGAATTTGAGTACAAGTTTCATAATGAGAAGTGAACTTGAAGTATAATTCCATGCGAGACATAATTGTAAAATCCGTTAGTAAAAGTCTGATATAAGGAATAAGCTCCTTAAGACCCGCATGGTACATAAAGTGTGTAATCCTTTAAAACGTGATCTTTAAAAAGATCATTGTGAGCAATACATGGCAACAAATGTTAAGAGCTAATATTTGTTGCAAGGTAGAGTGTGAAGAGCATGTTGGACAAAGAAATAACCCACTCACACAGGTATGTACCTTAGTCTTGTGGTACATAGAACGAGGTCTAAGATGAGGCTAATTTTTGAACATAAAGAGAGAACTATAATGCGTTCATAATCAAGATGATGTCCTACATTTTATAGTGGTGAGCCCATTGTAAAAAGACAAGAAAAGTTGTATCGAAAGAGATGGATGCCATAGGATAAACTCATGTGCGATCATTAAAATAATCAAATGCTAAAATTGAAAAACTTTAGCATATTCTATCTTAAAGTCAGAAGTAATCTTGTTAAGGTGTGCATTAAGGTTAGATGGAAAAATACATTGTAATCAAAGCTTCTGTGTGGTGTGGACAATATTATATAAACATGTGCTCCTCCAAGGGAAGGAAAGAACATCATAACACATGATCAAACCATGTGTGTTATATATGTAACCATAGGGATGGAAAAGAATGATAAACGATCTCATTTTTCCTAGTATGAGATCCTTCTATGAACATATGGTTCTCGGTATTACCTACCCTTAAAAACCTTAACACATTTAAAACGTGTAGTTGCGCTTGGCTACTTTAACTTGTTGTTAATGGTCATGATTGATTTGATCAAGCATGACAAGCTGGGCAAGTAAACTTGGCTATGTGGATTGTCTGGTGTAAGAGGAAAAGTTTGTTTCTAGACATATTCGCATTAATCTCAAAAAGTTTGGTAAGTCGGCTCTTATGTAGTCTGTCACATGATGTGTGAACTTTGAGTAAATATTTTGTGAGATTGAGAAGTTCGAAAGCAGCGATTGTATGATTACGAATTAGGGGAAGACATACATTTCAGCAGTCTGTGCTGCTATTGCATACACCATCGCAAAATGGAGTTGTTCTATGAGAGACGCCTTTTAGCACAATTGATGAGCTGTTATATGACCATAACAAGTGTATAACAAGTACACTCTCATTGTATGATGGTCCTACGATTTATTTGCCTATATGACACGAGATCTTTACCATGAGTGGTAGTAGTTCAATCATGATCCATAACGAGTTATGGTTCCATCACATGAGAGTGTGAGATGTTGGAAAAGCGGGCCGCTCATGACGAGTGAATCGAACCCGAATGGTCAAGCATGGAACCTAAAGACCATTAGTTATTAGGTCGACTAACGAGCCCGACTAGTTATTGGTAATTAGTCATGGGCTTCCTGAATATGTTAGAAAAACCCAACTAGGGTCCACTCATTTTATATGAGCAGGAAACCCTAGACTTGCATATTCTGTTGAGAATAGATAGACACAGAGAGTGAGGCAGAGAAAGAAAAAAGAATTTATTTTCTTCCAAGGTGTGCCATCCCTCTCTCCTCTCCATTTCTTCATCAGTTGTTGATTTGTGTGGCGTATAGACTACGCAAGAGACCAACTCTCCCATCAATAACAACCAGATTGTGGTCTACTCGCGAAACCATCAACAAATCTGATCCACATCCCCACTGTCAACTGCTGCCTTGTTGTTCTTTCACTGCCAAAAGGTCAGCAATTTGATCCAATTGATTTTTATTGTTCGTTGGTTTGACCGGTGTGGCTTCTTTCAATTGTATTCCAGATCAATCCACATGAAATGGTTTCTTACGCATCATGTATGTTTCAAAGAATAATATCATTGAAGTAATTCAACATTTATAAATCTAAAATAACTGATTAGCAGAGAGCAGAAAAAGCTTCACTACTCAAGATTTTTTGCAGTAAGGACTATGACAACAAGAAAATAGGAAAACCTGCGAACTCCATATAGTATTATAATTTCCTCTTTGTAAACATGGTATTGAGGTACATCCCGCCTTACCGATTTCCTCTTCAAAATGAAGCAGTAATAGATGCCAAATTGAAACACGTAATAAATTTTGAATATAAATTTGATGAGTCCATTAAATTCATAATTGAAATAGTTGATGGAAAGCGAGATAAAATGTGGTAACATTGCGAAGTCCGTTGAATCTATATGTACTTAGCAATTTGGGAGTTATATATTAATTCTTCTCAACTTAAGCCTTTAAGCATGTATAAATATATTTTTCTTTTTTTATCATTTAAAAATGTGAACTTATCTTATTCTTAATTCTTCAGTATTGAAAAGTCATACGAGAAAAATGATTCACTTATTTCATGATACATATGTTTCAAAGTTAGGGGAGAGAGAAGAAGATAAACATAAATATCACACTAAAATTCACATATTATGTAAGTTTTCAAAATAAATATCAAAAAATTGTGAGAATTTTGTTTTGGAAATTATATATCAACTGCAGCTTGTTGATAATATATGCATGTTTTGATATATACAGTTATACGCGTGCGACAATTTAAATTAAAAAAAAAAAAGAAAGAGATAGAAAGGAAGGAAGGTATCAGAGAATATAAAATGCATGGAGGATTTAGGGTTGCGAAGTATATATCTGTTGCTTGCAGAGATTGAAAATTAAAGGATATGATTCACGAGACACCTGCTTTCTTATTAACTCTGCCATTCATACACATACACATGATCATATGTATTCAAAAAAAAGAAGGTACAAACTTACAGCAATAATAATAATTGGAATAAGGTCCGTTTAGTGGACAAAGAGATAAAGAGAGCGAGTTAGGGCACACACCAACTCCACCTCTCTCTCCAACAAGAAGTTAGTTCCAATATTGAATCCATGCCCTAACTTACTACATTTAATGAAAAGTCAGATGGTCAACTCTCTCTATATATACTCCACAATATCATCATTATTATTAGGACCCACTCCAAAAGTCATGTCTGGTCAGACAGTCAAGATTTTGACTCACATGTTAATTAAATCCAACGGTGGTGGTGGGCCCTCCATTTTCTTATGTGTTTGTCTGGATTGTGATCATACTCTGTCAAGTCACACATTTAGCCCCAAATCTTTTGTTGTTTTTTGTCCTTATAGCTTATGTGGTGTCTCTATGGCCACTACCTGCTATTTGTCACTTCTTGCTCTAAATTGATCATTGCAATTTCTGCAATTAAGAGTCGGCCACATTATACATGTACGTAACCTCAACTAATTAACTATATATACTTATTATATAATTCAGGTCTTACTTATCAGTTTAAATTTTAACTAGTATTAGACCCGAGCGATGTCCCAAGATATTATGAATATGTTTTCATTTTCGATCTCAAAAAAACAGACAGAACTCTCGATAAAAAAGTTTAAATTTTAATTAATATAGATTGATTTTTAATATAACATCAGAGTGGCTAATTATAGTCAAGTCCAGTGAATTTTACTTAACGCGGCATATGATAAAATGTTGTTATAGCTGTTAGAGATAATATTGTAATTAGATAGTTTGAGATCCTTCTCCCGATTTAGACATTCTTTTCAGACCACTCAGATTGGGTTCTTTCCTTTTTATATCTCTCTATTTACTTACTCAGTATTAATTAGATTCTAAATTTCAGTTATGAGCTTAATTTTTTAGATCAGATTGTCCATGATACTGAACACCCAAAATAAAAAAGATAGTTCAACATCATATGACAAGTTGTACTGTAATGTTCTCTAACTGACAGGTCTCCCAATGCATATCGTGTTCCAATCTGATAAGGGTCGTCTGACCAAAATTATGGGGCCATGGCTTAGAGGTTGGATTGTGATAGCTCCTGTAATTCTAATGAAGCCGTAGAGGTACTAACCTTTCAATTATAATTAGTGCCATTATGGCTTTACCAAACTTCACCGATCCTCACAATTATATGTATATTATGAACGAATTTAGAAACATTCTTGTAACAGTAGCTTGATAGGGTTTCCCATCATGGACATTTCTTCTATTCATATGCATGATATTTTTTTTAATTAAGAACCAATTATGATCTTCTTATTCATCAGATGCATTAAATTTTTCTAATTAGTTCTATTTTTTTAATAAGGCAGCTTAACTCTGTATATGTTGACTAGATTTTTTGATTAAAAAGAGATTGAAATTTTCTATAATACACGTGTCCTTAGTATCCATAAATTAAAGCATCAATTCCAAAATTTAAGTCCCATACAAGCAAATCTTTTTCTTTTTTCTCTAGCACTCTGGAGAGAGTACAATTCTAATTTTTCTTTTCGTTTTTTATTTTCTTTTGCAGTGCATCCTTAAAATACTACATTAATCGTTAATCAAGTTCTTCCAGATTTCATCGAGAGATTACCAGATGGGTCATCACACAATCTTCCTCACACACTGTTCATATCTTCTCTCTGGCTCTAATGATTAATATTTATCATGCAATTGCATAAGCAATGTGAAGCTGGAAACAAATTAAAAGAGATGCGATAATGTAAGCCGACATATATTGGTTGATTCATTATTTTTTTTTCACATTTAAAATGTTTTTTGAGATGAATGCTGTATACATGTCACATCCTTTATATCATTTGTTGGACCGGAGAGTTTCAAAAAAAACTACATCACGCGTGAATCTAATAAAGAAACGCATAAATGGACTTGACACCTCATTTTTATGCAAAATTTACACATAAGTACGGTTGATATCACATATTTACTCAAACCTTTAAGGTTTACACGCGATGTAGTTCTTTTCAATACTATTCAAGTCCAACATCATTGATTGTAACAAGGTCTGTAGCATAGCGTGTTGTGGAGTGCTTAAGTACCAAAGATTGTTTGGATGTTCTAAATCCAAAACCATCCACTCAATAAAACTTAGAATGCAAGTGATTGTAAATAGGAATTGAACTTATACACAATCAGAATTCCTTTCGCCGTTAAAACAAAAAAGGTCCATCTAGCGAGAAAAAAAATTTCTTGGTACTAATTAATTGTACGGTCTTCTTACTAATTGCTCTAATGGCAAAAATTGACAAGAAACATTCTTTCGTAGATTTTCTTCTTTTTGATAAGGTTTGCCGACAAATTTTTGTTAATTGGCAAAAAAACAAACAAGAGTAGTAAGAATTGACTATTTTCGCTATATATATATATATATTGACAATAATCAAACATAATTAGTGAAAAAATATTACGTTTGTTGCCAAGTAGCAATTAAAATTGCTCTCGCTAATCAGTTAGAAATATGTATATATTTAGTGGCAAAATAATAGTTTCTTATTAATTAATTTTTAAAAACTGATAATTTTGTAATTAAGTTTTATTTATAAAATATAAATGAAAATTAAAAATTAAAATTGATTAGTAATAATTAAATGAACATTTTGGTTAGTAGGATGGTTGTGCTTGCCTATGGGCTTCCAAAGTTGGTCATGTGCATGGTAACTTGAGGTGAAAACTTTTGATGGATCAATGGTCATTAATTAGTGTTGCCTGGTAAAATGCTGAGGTTTGTAATTGTTAAAACATCTTTATTTTCTGGATCAAGCATAATAAATTCTCACCACTTATCCAAAAATATCTTTAATTAATTTCCAAGGTCTTCAAGTTTTAGGTACAAAATCCTTAGCTCTAACTCTAAGCTCTCTGAGCTGCTCGGCTTAATTTGGTCGGCTTCTTGCTGTCCTATACAAGCAACTGAATAGATGGGATTAGAACCGCTTTCCGTATCGAAATGCAAGTTCAGAGCCCAAGTGAATTTAAATGAGGATTATTATGGGATTTATAATTGCTTGAGGGTGGAGTTGTTTCATGTTGTACAAGTTCTTTGCATCTGCTTGACTAGGTTTTGTCTGTTGGAGCTTTGTCAAGTTTTAATACTTGAGTTTTGTTATTAAGCTTATTGGACTTGGTTTAGACAACATCAACTATTAATTTGGCTAACGCGTTACTTGAAATTATTGACAGATCAACGGTTTAACAATATGGCGCATTAACGTTCTTAAGAGAGAAATTTTAAGGATTAGTAGATAAGAGATAAATAGTACAACTAAAAATAAATCATATGAAATTTGATTATAAAAATATATAAAATATGCTGCCTTTTCCTATATTCTATGCCCTTTTAAACAAGTCCAGAGGAATTACTCATTAACATCGAATTAAATTTATAGGTAAGGGACTAAGCTACAAAAATATATTTGAAAGAGAACCAAAAAACAAATTTAGTTGAATGTCTATTTGTGCTTGTATATAGGTGAACGTGGTGTCTTTAATTATGTGCCTAGCATTAAATGCCAAGCATGCTTGAAAAGCAAAATTCGTAATTTGTTGAATTAGCGTATTAAGCAGGATTGTAAATAGGAACTATGATGACTTTCTGGATGTTATTTTATCTTATCGTTTAGTATTTTTTGAATCAATATTCATGCTTAATTAATTCTTTGATAGTGCAGTCATCGTTATGTTCTGTAGAATAGAAATCCAAATCTCACAGACATCAAAGTGAACACCAATCTTAAGACATAAATATAGTATTTCACTTCTATACTATATATAGGTTCTCTTTGTGCCAATTGGAAATTAAAATAACTGGATGACAATCAGCAATAGAGTCAGAACTAAATTCATTTGGGATCCAACAATATCTAAATCAATATCAACAAACCTATACTATATATACATGTAATATATTAGAAATCAATTGAGTTTAGAAGAAAGTAGTATATATAATATACAAATATTTAATATAATACTATAAACACATGAAATATCCTAAAAATATATTATAAATATATCACAAATATACCATATACTTATAATATCTATGAAAGGTGGCGTTGTCTGTGAAATTTGAGCAAAAAGTCATTAAGGTAAACCTATGTTCCCAAACTCCTTAACCTCGTCTGTGGGGTTATTGTAATACCTTATTCTCACATCGCCTAAGAGTCAAAATCAATGGTCGCTTACAACATCTTTTTTCCTCAGACAATTGAGACGCCTTTTCAACGACAAAACCGTGAGGGCTCAAGTCCGCAGTAAACAAATCTAAAGAAGATAATATCTTAGTAGATGGATCTAGCGTGTGATCGTCAAGAAACATAGTTTACAACCAAATGTATCTAGAATTGGGGGCTTTCAGAACCCCGTAGTTGGGGGTCTCAAAACCCCCTTTGCTACGTTAGTGATGATAGATCACATCTAATTTGATTACATAAATTTTGAGAAAAATTCATATATATTGCACTTAATTTTGAGAAAATTAATTATAATTTTTTACAAAATTCGCTTTCAATTAATTTTTTTTATATGAGAAGATAGGTCTTTATAAGAGTGGAATTTTGATACTACATTATCAAACTACGCAACACATTTTTAAGAGCGTCTAAGTTTACCTAAATGGTTTAGTTACAAACGGGTCGATACCAAAAATATAACTATATGATTCCTGTTAGAAAACGGATCTGTCCAAGCCAGGTCATGGATGGAGTCCAAACCTGAACCTAAATCAATATGTACTAATTTAAGTAGTTATCAATTGGTTTGATTAAACTGGTTCAGTTGGAGTGATAGTTTCAGTCTCTGATTGGTAGGAGAAACCCAACCTAGTTAGTATAAATACTGACAGGATAAGATACCCAAGGAAAAAATAAGAAATAAGAATAATATAGACAAAGGAGTTGTCTTCCTCTCTCTTCCACACACACAAATCGGCTGTCCTCTCTAGGGAAAAAGAAATTTTTCTCCTCCTTGGTTGCGGTCTAGAGATTTGTCTGGTAGCACTTGGATTGCGGGTACACATGTACTCATCGTCTTACCATGATTTGTAGGATGTAGAGACTAGCATCGGTTTGGTTCCTAGTATTCTATTGAATTAGATTTTGTTGTATGTCAATCGATGTGGGCTCAATTCTCGATGATTTAATTATTATTTTTCGGTATAGAATACTTTCAATTCCTTTATTTACTAGATTAAAACTCTTACTCTCAAACCAATATGAAAGAGCTGTCGAGGCATTGCATTGACTAAAATAAACGAAAGTAAATGTTGAAAGGAAAACAGGTATGGAAACGCCAAATTAAGTAACAACGAAGATATTTTGTGATTCTGAAATGATTTATGTGATAGGATTTATATTGTACACAAACATTTCTCAGATTCAATTCACTTCAGGTTTGGAAAAAGTTTATGTTTGTTTTTTAGTGGGATGCTTTTATTTTAGGACAATGGAGGTTTTTTCAGTTTTTGGAACTTGCATGCAAAGGTTAACACACATGGACAAATCAACGAGTGTACTCACATCACAGGATTGGTTAGACGGTTCCTGACACGGTCTAATTGGTCGGTGATTCGTTCAAAAAACCAATCTTGGTTTGGATCGTCCATATATATCCATGCACAATTAATGACAACTGCAAACTCTCTAGTTTGGATTTTCCGATCAATTTCAATTGTATTTTTCACTTCTATTTCAAAATCGGACATCAACTTGCAACGTTTCTACCTCTTTGATTACTATGTATAGTCACATGAATACCACAATTATTATTTCCCAATTTTTTTGCTTTCAAAACAAAATGTAGATGGCAAAGAAAGACAATAGAAAGGGTTGACAACCGCCAATTTGGTCCAGGCCACGGGAAACTTGTGGCTATTCTTGGATTAATGCTCTTCAACTAACCCGAAATTAAATGGGTCATGCCCAGTGGAACCCACCAGCTTATGCAAAGCCGTAAAAACATCATTGCCAAAATTTATCTATATTCTTCCAAAATAGGAGAGACTGGAAATAGAGAGCCTTCTCATTCTGTCTTTTTAAGATATTTTTAGCTGACGACGAGGTGACTACTTCTCATGCATAATTCCATAAACTAAAATTGTAGATACTGCCCAGATCGATCCATGTCCACTTGCATTCATGTATACCCTTCTTTCTTTTCTCTCAAACTAATTTTATTAGCACAGTAAATGTGGCTTCAGGTGTAAGGCAATTGTGTTATTATGTTTTGTGAATATATACAGTATATATTTAGCATAAATTTTTAAAAAATATTTTTATTTTTGTTTTTTTACTATATATTCTATTATTTTGTTGTAATATGCTTTCTATTATTATTATTGTTGTCCAATTAACAAATAACTGAGTATACAATCCCACAACTAGAAAGCCGTAGCTTTTGTTTGGCCATTTTTGAAGCAATGATTAATTGGGCATGCTTTTAAAGGAAGGACACCGAAGTAATGAACTATATTTAAAGAAAAGTTAAATGGAATAGTGGAAATTATTTTGTTTCTTCTTGATCATCTTTCATTCGATTGTACTCATAGCAGGTTGTGAACTGTTTTTGTGTTAGAAAAACAGATCTATTTATGACAGGATGATGTAGCAGAAGTAATAAAATCAAAGGGATATCTATTGAATTCATTGATTCGCATACGAATGTTGGAAACAATCTTCTATAAACATGTTGATTCAATGAATATAAGGAAAAATATGTATAAAAAATCATTGATTCTCATAAGAGTACCAAAATTTAGAGAGAAATAGTGATTTCACGCCGACATTTTATTATATTACATATTTATAGCATGTAGACAATCCACTAATAAGAGTCCTAAAAAAAATAAACTAAAGAAACAAAATAATTTAATATTCCTAAGCAAGAAACCTAATTAAAATAGACTCCTAAAGTAATTAAAAAATATATTGTGGACTTGTTCTTTGCACCCATCGTTCTCTCCAAAGTGGAGAGAATTCGCCTTCGAATTGTAGCCATGTTCAAATCGTTCATCAATGATCTCACGGATCCGCTGATCCATGTCCCTTTCACAGACGTTTTTGAGCCTCTATTGTCTTCTTTGCAGCATGATCATTCATTTATGATAACAACTGATGTAGCGGAAGCAATAAACTTAAAGGGGATAACTATTGAATCCATTAATTCGCGCATGAATGCCGAAAAACAGACTTCTAAATTCCTATTGATTTGATGAATACTAAGAAATAGGCATCAAAGATCGTCGATTCCCAAAGGAATACCGAAATTTGGAGAGAAAAAAGGTGTTCAGGCCAAAATATTATTATCAAACTCCACCCTAAAAAATAAGAATGTTACATATTTATAAGGTATAGACAATACCCTAATAACAGCCCTAAAGAAAATAAATTAAAGAAACAAAATAATTTGATATTTCTAAACAAGAAATATGACTAAAATAGAATTCTAATATAATTAAAAAATTATATCATGGAATTCTTTTTTTACACCGCATCATTCTTTCTAAGGTGGAGGAATTCGTCCTCGAATTGTATCCATGTTGTAGAAGTAAATAAAAAATACGACAACTCAAAGTAGAACTCATGACCCTTTTGTTGAAAAATATTCGAACTCACATCTTAATAATTCGAGTATTTGAAAAAACTTGGAGTTTCAGGCATACTTCTTGATAAATTTGTGGAACTGCAAAGTCTTCAAACTCACCGCCATCATTATCCATCATTGTAATCCCCCAATTAGAAAAAGAACCTACCTCAAGCCCTTTTTTTTCAACACTTAAAACAAAAGATGAAATAATGGGAGAACTGATTTTTTTTCCCTTTTTAGTTTTTGACTCAAGTCAAGGACCAATAAAATCGAATACAAAAATAAGAAATAGTAGAAACAAAGAACAAAGACAATAAAAAACAAACAAAGTAATAAGAACAATGAAACAAAAAAGATAGATTGGACCAGGTTTTAGAACTTGTCTATGATACCAACTGACATAGCATAAGCAATAAAACCAAAGGAGATAACTATTGAATCCGTTGATTCGTGAACAAATACTGGAAACAATCTTCTGTAAATATATTGATTCAACGAATACTAGGAAAATAAGCATAAAATGTAAAAATAAACCTCGACAGCAGTTTGGTCCTTATAAGCAATTGAATGGCACTTTAAGAGGGGGTGAATTGGATTTTTATCCAGTTAAAAACTTTGTTGAAAACTCTTGCAATTTAAACCAAATAATAAAGTTCTTTTTAAACCAAAATCAAAGTATAAATATCGAAGCAATAAAACCATCAATTCACAAACAAGATAAAGCAAATATGATGCAAAGTAAAGAGAGTAAGGGAGATAGAAAATCAAAGTCCAGTATTTATAGTGGTTCGGTCCTCTTGACCTACATCCACTCCTCTAGATCCATTAGAGAATTTCAATTAAATATCTCCTCACTTGCGGGTGGAGGGAAATTGTTTACAACAACTTGTTTTTACGGGGTCAACAAGCAAACTGTTACACCTTATTTTTGCGGCCTCAACAAAAAAACGTGTCCCTAGTTTTTGCTGGTTTAACTAGAAAACTGTTACCACTTGTTTTTAGGAGAAAACAAGCAAACCAAACCACTAGTTTTTGTGGGCTCAACTAGCAAACTTACTCACTAGTTTTCTAAGGCTAACTAGCAATCACTCTTGTTTTTCTAAGGCTTAATAAGAAAACCTAACTACCCTCAAGCAAAATAACCTTGCCTATTACAAATCAACCCAAAGATATATCAGATTTAAAGATCACACAAATCTAGAATGTGATGGCAAGTAAATAGCTCAAATGGTTATAAAGGTAGAGAAGAGAGATAGAATGATTAACAATTTTTAGCAATGGTATCTCTTACTTCTCTTCTGTTATAGGACGTCTATTTATAGTCACTCTTTGAAATATAACCTTTGGAGCCTCGAAGTAGCTGTTGTGAAATAAGAAAAATTTTGTCCAGTAAATGGCATCACTGTCTTCTATGTGCGTAGCCACCATCTACGTGTGTAGCACCTTGTTCCATTTGAGTTCTGCGTATGTTGATAACAAGTCTACGTGTATTGCTAGAACTCCAATGGTCTCGGTTTTGAGTGGATCAGCATCTACATGCTTTCTTCTTCTTCTTCTACGTGCATTGATCTTAAGTTCTACGTGCATTACTTCAATCTTCAGAATATGCTATTTTTTCCCAATCGTTTGCTAAGTGCGTAGTACTTTGGTCTGCATGCATAGTCGTTCAAGATTTTACATTTGGTTTGCACATGTATCAGTACTTGTCAGGAAATTTTTGAATTTGAATTCTCGAAGAGCGAATTTGCTTTGCCAGTTAGTACAGCTCATCTCGTCTACGTACTTAGCATGAACAACTACATGCGTAGATCTGAGTTCTCTCCGACAACATCTGAATATTTGTCAGAGAATATTCCAATTCAAATTCTCGATGAGCATCTTGATTTTGTCACCTTGTCCAGCTCATTCTCGTCTACGTGCGTAACACTCTCTTCTGCATGCATAGAATATCTCTTAAAGATTCCATCTTTTCTCTTCTACGTGCCTTGAACTCTTCTCAATATGCCTCTACTCTTGCACAGTTTCTCCTCATCAATCTGAGCTCTCGTCAACGTGTGTAGTACAGGTTCTGCATGCGTAAATGTGCATGGATATTAATTCCAGTGAAATCTGCTTCTCATCTACATGTTTTGCTTAATCTCTTCGTGCGTAGAAGCCAGTTTTGCATGCATCAACGTGCTTTGCACTGCTTTGATGGATGTTTTGCATTCATCATCATCAAAATTGAACTCAACAATCGCCCCCTTTTTGATTATGACAAAATATTCATGAATTTGAACATCTAATCAACAATAATGAAAATTTTGATCAAGAATTTTAGTCCTTGTCACTTAGTTAGCTCAACATAATAATACATGATGTTCAAAGTAACAAAGATACCAATTTATGAAACACATAAATACACTTAAGGACATTTGATACCATTGCAAATAATAGAGCACTTAATCAAATTCATGACATATTCTCCCCCTTTTTTTATTATCAGAAAAAATAACAAAATAAACATTCTCCCCTTTTTCGAAAAAAAATATGAGAAAATCATTAAGCACACTTAGCTCCCCTTAAATAAAAGATATTTTCCAATGAAAGCATTTTAAAAACAGAACTCCCTATGTTTGTTTCAAAATATGCATAGGAAGTTTTAATAGAAAAAATTTCCCCCTTTGAATTTCAAAAAATCAGTATATGCAATCAATTCATAAAATTAATGCAAAAATATATTCAATCAACAAATAATTAAAAGATATATATACACAGAAAAATAGATCAAAGTTTGAGTTCAACGAACAGATACCACATTTTCAATTTGCTCTTTGGCCTTGATTGCAGTCATGTAGATTCCTCCAACTTCATCCTCATCACTAGACCTGGAATCATCATCAAGTATTCTTCTTTTTCTTATTTTGCTATGCTTCTTGAAATATGGACTATCTGGTCTAGTATGACTATGTTCATGACATTCATAGCAAATAAGCTTGCTCTTCCTCTTGTTGGCCTTCTTTGCTTCTCTTTTCTTGTTAAGGAATTTGCAAAATTTCTTTGTGAGGTGCTCCACATCATCAACCTCTTCGTCATTACCATCCCCACTTGAGCTTTCAATGTATTTTGATGAAGCCTTGAGAGCAATGCCTATGTCCTTCTTCTCCTTCTTTTTGCCTTTATCTTCTTCCTCCAAACTCATTTCATGTGTGAGTAAAGATCCAAGTAATTCCTCCAATGGAAGATAAGACAGATCTTTGGCTTCAACGATAGCATCTTTCTTAGAAGCTCATGATTTTGGAAAAGATCTTAAAATCTTCCTCACTATTTCAGAATTTGTATATGATTTTCCAAGAGATCTAAGTCCATTGATGATGTCATTGAATCGATCAAACATTTCTTGAATGGATTCATCCTCATTCATTTTGAATAGCTCATATTTATCGACAAGAAGAGAGATTTTGTTTTCCTTGACATGGTTTCTTCCTTCACAAAACAACCCATTGAGATGTTT
>CAODLS013415383.1:0-10222 GCA_948243855.1 Flueggea neowawraea | reverse complement strand
AAAATTTACCAAAAAATTCAAAAAAATGTAAAACGTATTTCTGTAAATTTTTGGAAAATTTTAGACATCAAAGGAAGCTTCACGCGCCGCTGTGGACCTTCACGTGCCATCGAAAAATGTCACATGTTGTCACGCTCCGTCGTGGACCCTTACTCGCAGTTGTAGTGTGTCACGGGCCGCCGCCGACAGGTGGTCAACGACGCCAGCAGCCGCCACCAATCGTTGTCACGTGTCATCATCCGGGATGTCCATATTTCAAGTGGTTGTGCAGCCACGTGTGGGACGTCCATTGGCCTAAAACCTGCACGATCAGCTTTGACCTAATCCATGTGTCTCGTTCCGGTTGGTCTGTAGGAATAGCTCAAACGAATCAGGGGCAGACACGTGTACCCTAGCTTCCTTTGCACAACAGATCAATTTTCTACCTCACAGATAGATTTAGAAAGGTTTCATGCGATTCGATGGCCTTCTCGATCAAATTTTTCAATAAAATTTGGATATGTTGTCCAGTTTAATGTCCTGAATCGAATGGCATAATTGGTTTCTCGAAATTCGTACATCAAAATTTTAGATTTTTACTATCTAACACAAAGTCGAAACGAAAACAGTAAATAACGAATGTCAAAAAATTCACAGAAGCACATCCAAACATGAAAAAACATAGAGGAATGCAAATATGGACAAAAACCAATAAACAAAAATCTCCTAGCACTCTCTGATACCAATGAAAGTACTCAAGCAGCATACCAACAGACAGTATAGCCAACAGGAATCAGCAAGGGATTGAATACCTACCTCAATTTCAACAAAAACAACGATGCACAGCTGAAGAATAGGATATTTACAAGCCTCTACAGCTGAACCACAATCCGCAGGGATGAGAACAACTGATGAATACGTCGTCTGAGTGCCTTTTGGGATTAGATTGACTAAAGAAGAAAAACTGTGTTTTTCTCTTTGTTCTTGGCTTGAAGAAAGTGAAAAGAGTGATAAGAGGGAAAGAGATACGTGAAAGTCAATGAGAGAAAAAATACGTAATTCTTCTGCTCTTATCCCTCTCTTTCTTTATATGCATCAGATAATGTAATTATCTCCTACGTGGAATTTTTTCCACATGTGCTTATTATTATAGGTATTAATAAGGCCACAACCAAATATAATAAAATGGTTAGGCTTCTTAGTTAACCAAACAACTGACGGACTCGGACTCGACCCATTATCATTATGGGCAGACCCGATTTTCCAACACTAACAAATGTGGATGTAAGAAAATTGGCATGAAAAGAAATATTAATTAAGGAATGTGCTTTTGATCGTTTAGAATTGAACTTGACAGAAACTGTGCACTCCACTATGGTAACATACATTGTCAGATATTTTGTTAAATTTATGTGGTTCCTAATATTGTCATTTAATTTCTTATTGCATATGCTTTATATAATTTTGGTTTAGCCTGAAGAATTGGTTATTTTTAATCCTAGCACATCTTGTTAGGAAATAACTTTTTTTCCTTTTTGAGGAAACTACATACCTTTATCCCCAACTCATGAGATATGAAATCTACCAGATTAGGTGTGTTTGCACTGTTTGGATATCTAATTGCAACGCACCTTCACTTGCAAAATTGGATGCATGAGAGTGTGTTGGAAGAGATGGATATGTAAATGGGTTGTAATGTATTTTTTTTGCCAAAAAAATTGGAGTCGGGGGCGACCAGTAGGCAGCGTACCCCTGCTGGGCGTGACCATGCAGGCGAATTAACCTCCCCGCTACGGAATGTTCCTAGAGCCATAGCTGACACCGGCAGCGGACTTGGACTCGTGCACTAGTGTGGTCACCGTAGCACTTCATCGAGGACAAGTGGTAGAGGTCTAATCAACTCAACATTGTGAGAGTGAGCACAAAAGGATTCGAACTCACAACCTCACGCTGAGGAAAACGTACCCTCACCAACTCGGCTACCTCTCGAGTGGTGGGTTGTAATGTATAACATGGAATACAAATTATAAGCTTATTTAAAAAAAAAGTCTCTTTTTAGAAAAAAAAAAAAAAAGAAGGGAAAAGAATATGTCATGTAAACGTGAAGAAAGTGGAACTTCCCATTATAGGTAAGAACAAGAAGGAAGACCCACAAGATAGCGATGTGTTTACAAAATGATGACATACTTTCTGCACTGATGATGTCTGCCTAGCTACCTCATCGTAAGAGGAGGTTATGTTTCATTAGTAAAACTAATTTAGCAACTTCGTTCATTTTAACCATTTAAACAGATTTCAACACGTTGATATAAATTGGTAACTCAAATCATAGTAAACATTACCACCGCTGAGGATATCTAAGTGGTTAAGGCACAAATTGAATTTTGTGGTTATTCAAGTTCAAAGTCAGGAGAGAACATTTCTTGGAAGCATTAAATTTAAACCTTATTTTAAGAATGGATTTTGGGACTCCTAGTTCGACCCTTCTATTTCGCCCTGGTAGCTGAGGATACGGTGACGAGACTTAGTTCCTCGCGCCAAACTCAGCTATGGCTTGAATATTTTGTACAGGAGGGCTCGCGTGATCACTCCCAATAGGTAAACTATTATTGATTGCCCCATTTCCTCATTTTTTGGGAAATAAATCACAATCAACTTTTTTAGATTAAAACAAATTATGCACCGTTTTAATTTCAAGCCTCTTAAAACATAAAATTTCCTTAACCTATAAAAAAATCATTAAATCAATTCTTTTTTGATAAATCATTTTATTTGCTTCCATTCAGAATTGAACTCGTGATCCCTTAGCATTAGAGACAACTATAATATCAGTAAGTTACAAACCCATTGATTAAAGTAAACTCTTATGTTTCTCTGAATTTAATTAATCGAGAAAATAAAAACCGTTTGGATGAATGTACATCTATACACTTGAAATTAATAAATAAAATAACGGTCATTTATAACTATTTTTCTGACAAAATTGGTGGATCGAAAGAGCAAAGAATGACTATGTCAAAACTAGAGCAACCGATCGACATTAGCACTTAAGATCATCCTTACTTATCTCTCCTATCTTTAAAATAAAATTTTTAGGGATCCTATTTGCACATCAGTGTTGCTAACATGTTTCATTAGACTTAACCGACGGAGCTTTGCGTTAAGGATGAAATCAGTCACTTCTAAAATAGCAGGGACCTATTGAACATATATCAAATCTCAGGAACCTCTAGATAATTTGTCCTAAACTTTTTTAAAATTTTTAGTTCTTAAAATTAAATCTTAATTTGTCAATATTGGAGACAATTTTAATATTATAGTATTATAAATTATTAATTATCTAATATTTGAGACTAGTTTAAGAGGTTGGGTATATTTGTTATTGACCTGTAGTTTTAGGTTCAATCAATTGTAATAAAAAAAATTATTAATTATCTCATGTATTTAAATTTGTGTGGAGTAGATAAGATTTTTAAAGACGACAAAACTCCCTCTACTAATTTTTGAAACTTTTTTATCACATAAGATTAATTCAAGTAATTAGACATGTGCAATATTGAGTCTGAAGTTTCATATTTAATGTAACAAAACAACTTTTAAATTTTTTTCATATTTAGGTTCGACATACTTACATTTTTAAACAAAAAGAATGACATTCACATTTTATTTTATATAAACTTTATCATAAGCTTGGTGGAGGGGCTAACTTCATTAAATATGAAGTGAAATAGTGAACTATTTAGACATTATCTAGAATTATTGAAAGGACGACCTATCCGACATGAGCAGATTGATCAACTGAGCACCCGAGTCCTATGGGTTAGGAGTTAGGACTATAAAAATGACTTTCAATTAATTTGTCATCAGGGACCTCCATGAAACTTGCAATTAATGCCACTGTTTAGTCTTATGTGTCTTTGGCCACTGACTTACAATTAATTATTGTAATTCTTGTGGATAATTACATTCTCTCTTTCTTTTAAAGTGTTTGTAATAACTTTAAAAATTGTGTTTTGTTGTTTCAAATTGATGTTTCAATGACCTGTATATATAAGCGAAAATAATCAAAAGTGCAAAAAATAGCAATTTTTTTAAATTTTTTTTATTATATATCCCTTATTTTTATTATTCAATTTCCCTATCTCCAGTTACATTATATAAAATTTGCTAGAATTATATACAATATATGAATTAAGACAAGATAGTATATCAAAGGTCATTGAGATGACTAGACTAGATGATTTTACTTGATTTTTTTAAATTTCTAGTACTTTTCATATTTAAACTATTTTTATTAAATTATTCATACATTAACTTCTCTTTAATTATAGTTATAATTGATTAGTCTCATTATATTATATAATTAATGTACATTTAGAGAAGAGAAGATCAAAAGTTATCTTTCTTTATTTACAAAAATTAAAATTTTGCTTCTTAGATTTATGTTTTCCTTAGAAAAAATAATTTTAATTAATAATTAAAATCAAATACATACATCATTGTGTACTAAGAAATACATATCTCATTAAGATTTTATATGCATGCAATATTGGCTAAGAATTTCTACAGTCATATGGCTAGACAACTCGCTAAAAAACTTTGTAGTAGAATAGTAACTTAACACTCTTTGTTTACTTTTTTCATTTTTCTAAATTTTTAATTCACATAATTAGATTTGATAATATTAGATTTTTTAGATCCTGCAATTATAAAAAAATAAATATAACTTGAGAAAAACTTTAAGAGAAATATTTATTGCATCATAACTTTTAAGATCAACTATACTCTTGGTAAATATTTGAAGTTTTAGATTCTACAAAATAAACTTGAGAAATTCAAATTATTCTAAGAAATAAAATATTTAGTTTTCAATAGTTCTAAAATACTATCCAAATAATTCTTTTTATCTATTTTGTAAAGTTATTACAATCATGTCAACGCCTTGCGTAGCCCTTCACTAGTCATACTATTTGTATTTTTGAATTATGTGTTAGGAAGAACACGTATGAGACGGGGAATTTCAGATGATTTGGAGGCGTGAAAATACTATCTCTTATGTGTTTATTTGCCCCACTATAATTGTAAACAAGATTGTGCAAAATTCCCACTATAATTTGCAGACAATAAAACTTTTGTTGAGAACTTTTTTATGTATAGAAGACGAAAGACGCATGAAAGAACAATTGAGAAAACGATTATAATTAAAAGACATGTCTTAGGGTGTAACTGAATAAAATTGCAATACCGGTTAAAATTTATGAACAAAAAATAACTGCAAAACTGGTCATAAATCAAAATTTAATTTCATTTTTGGGCTTAATTTTATTTTCTTGAATGCTCAAGTGCCATCAATAAAAGACTTTAAATATATATTTTAGACCCAATCCATTTTTTCTTTTTCATCCAATTTAAGGAATTAAATATACACCAATATTTAAACCAATATTGATCTCTTCTCTCCAACATAAACTATACTAACATTATATATGCATGTAATTTTGGAGATATATAGCAAAGTTTGTGTTTGTTTAATTAAATAAGCCAATATTAATCCTTACTGCAGTAAGTAAAGTACAAGTAGTACTATACTAATTCGTTCTAGAAAAATATTGGATAATACATTTGTTTGGTCTATCATTAATCTTATTATAGGACCACAAAATTAATGTGTCCTGCGCCAAAAATCGATCCAGTATTTATAACTCCGTTAAAGGTAAGAGCTCAAAACGGAGATACTGTTCTTGATTTAATTATATTGCCAACAGAACATGCCGTGCCTTCTACCTTCAATTCATTATCCAAAGAAGAAAATATTCATGTCAAAATTTTATCTTTATATTGAGCCTATATATATATATATATATATAAATCATTAATTAAATTCTTTGATTTGATTGGAATTTGGTAAGAATTTTTTTCGTCGTACGCATTGACTAAATATAGTATCAGAAATTAAAGCACTTAGCTAATTTAATTACGACAAGGAGTTGGCATACTTTTTTGAGCAGACAAATTAAATTGAAGATGAGACTTCTATTACTTTCGATATCATTTTTCTATGGTCCGCAAAAGATAAATATGTTTCTTTAAGTCGATGAATAAAAGGATATATATTAATTAGATTTATTTATAAAAAGGAGTAACTTCTTTTTATATATAATTATAATGCAGGTGTGCTTAGTTAAGGTCCAAGTCAATCTTATAATTACTTCTGAAGACGACAAGATCAGTAATCTTGTTTTATTTAACTAAAATAATAATTTATTATTTTATATAATTGATCATTCTACTCAACTAAGAACTCCAATTAAAGTTTCAGGGTAATATATGCATGTCATTAGGGCAACATCATGTTGTTATTTTCCAGTTATTACTTTTTTTCTAATTAATTATGACAGAACCAAGACCTTGTTATATTATCTGTCAATTAGAAGAAACAAACGTCCACTTTGTCCACTCACATGATTCCATCCCTTTCTCTTTCACTGTTACAACAGATATGCATGACCTAATACTAATCCAATAGCAATCCCACTCATCACCTAATTAATAATTTCTTCTTTCTCTTATATATATATATATATATATATATATGGAACGTTATTATTACAGATAAAAGGTCAGTATAGCAAGCACTTTTCAGATTTCAAATCTTCAAAAAAAAGGCATCCACAAACCTTAAAATACATTATATATATATTTTGTGAAACAATTATGTCACTGCTAGCCACCATGTTCAAACAAAAACAAGAACATAAAAACAAACAAAAAACTCAGAGATCTCTCAAACCCCAACTTGTGGTTGAGATCCAATTGTCTCTCCACACTCTCTCCCACTTTACACACACTTGCAGAAAATGAAAACCAACAAAAACCCTTATTAACACTTCACTTATAACAGTTATTCTTTCCTCCCTCTCCGTATTCCTCCTCCTCCTCGCCCGAAAATTTCAAACTCACTCGCCAACCTTACTTATAACTATTTCACAAAAACCATATCATATTATTTATATATTATTTAAGAGTGCAATTTTCTTGGTTTGGCTTTTTTTTTCACTTGTGAGCTTCTTTGAGGGATTAATGCTAGCTGTATCACCCTTGAGAGACACCATCAAAGATGAGAACCAAGAACAGATGGAGAGGTTTAGAATTATCGGGAAAGATGATGTACCGGACTTCTCTGATGGAAGTTTGCTTGAAAGCATCGACTTCGACGATCTTTTCGTGGGAATTAGCGACGGAGATGTATTGCCGGATTTGGAGATGGACCCAGAACTCCTCGCGGAGTTCTCCGGTGGTGGCTGTGTTAGCAGCGGAGAATCGGATAAACACATGTCAGTGTCGGAGGGGAATCCAAGAAAAGATGAGGAAGATAAACTTTCGGGTTCTTCCGGGTCAGGGATAGATTCTAGTTTAAGTACTAGAGGAGAAGATATAGTGAGTAAGAGAGAAGATCAACCCACGCCGGCGAATCCAACCGCAAGATTTGACAAAGAAGGTGATTTTAAAGCAAGAAAATCATCATCAACCCAAGGGAAGAATAATCAAGGCAAGAGGAAAGTGAAGGTAAGAGAAAGATTACGTTGTTTTTTTTTTAATAAACTCATTTAAGTTGACCCAGCACATAAGCGAGGCTAATAGACTGACTTTGGTTATTAAGTTTTTGCTTTTTTAACCTTGGACTTCTTAATAATGAAACTGGAACTGATTCTAGTGAGGTTTTTTAAACTGCTTCAACTAACCAGGTTTTTGGGGTATCATGTTATGTGTACTAAGTACTAAACATATGAATCCATAAATTTCTGTCTCAATAATGGATCTTTGGCAGCCATGATGGGGGCCAAAGTGGTCACGAGAGTCATGGGTTGCAGTTCCTGAATTATAATGAGTTATCCATAACAAAAGGGCTCTAGAATTTGGCTTATCTTTTGGAATTATTTGTCTAGATATGTGGATTTATTTTTTTGTTTTGAAATTCATGAATTAATGTATTATATGCTTTGTAATTAGGGAGAGAAATCATGATTTTTGTTGGTTTTTCTTGAATTAAGTGAAGATGGATTGGACGCCAGAATTGCACAGGAGGTTCGTGCAAGCAGTGGAACAGCTTGGGGTGGACAAGGCAGTGCCTTCCAGGATTTTAGAGATTATGGGAATTGACTGTCTCACTCGTCACAATATTGCCAGCCACCTCCAAGTACTATTCTTTCTTCATTTTACCCACTTCTTTATTTCTTAATTCTGTTCTTTTTTCTCTCATTCTTATTCAAAATGAAACTAGCAACAACCGAAATCAAATGACTCTACTATCATCAGACTGTCCGCGTATTTGTTTCATTTTATAGTTTTTTGTTAACTATTTCTTCTTCATTTAGAAAACATTTATATATGGTTCTTTAACTTTATACCAAATAATTAATTACATGAATGAAAAGAAAAATATATACATAATTTTTTTATATATCTATTGAGAAAAAAGAAATTTTCATTATAAACCGACGAAGATATAGTTTTTTGTAGTTTAAGATATATTTTTTTATATAAATTAATTTTAAACCTCAAGATTGAGAATACAAACGTCTAACCGCTTGAGTTAGCTCCAATTAGTATTAACTATACTTATAAAAAAAGAGTCCTATTAAACATTATATTTAATTTCATAGAATACATCTTATTATTTGAGTATACTATCGTTAAAAAGAAAACAATGGACTTAAGTTGTCTACATTCTGCAAGAATAAGATTTTATGATTATAATTTTTTTTTGAAATACGGATGATCTTTTAGATAAATTTATGATAATTAATCTTGAAAATGAATAATATGACTGAGAATTTTTGAAAATATTTGTGCAGAAATATAGGTCACATCGGAAGCATCTACTAGCGCGTGAAGCGGAGGCAGCAAACTGGAGTCAAAGATGGCAAATGTACGGCGCCACCATGGCTGGTGGTGGTGGCAAAAGAAATGTGACCCCTTGGCATGCTCCTACAATGGGGTTCCCTCCCATACAACCTATGCACCACCATTTTAGGCCCTTACATGTATGGGGTCATCCTTCCATGGACCAATCCTTAATGCACGTATGGCCTAAAAATCTAGCTCATTCTCCATCTCCACCACCACCTCCGTCGCCTTCATGGCCACCACCATCACCAGACCCTTCATATTGGCATCCTCACCAAAGGGTAACATAAACTCGAGTCAACTTTTTTTCTTTTTGTTATAAAAGTAGTTGAACTTTATATTTCAGAATTGACAATGCACAAGCCTAATCACCGAAACTTGGCCAAACATTTAAATTCAACGATTGATATCTCTAAGTTTGGAATATTCTTTTGGTGTGTAGGTACCAAACGGACTAACACCAGGGACGCCATGCTTTCCACAGCCATTGGCAGCGGTGGCGCCACCACCAACGGTAATTGGCTAGCTATTCCTTACTAGTTTGGAGCCATTTAATGTGTTTGTTTCTCAATTTTGGAATTTTGTATAAGGCTACCATTAATGTTTTGGAATCTCAGTTGTAAGTTAGGCTTGTTTTATTTAATAAAAATTATATTATTATTGCAGAGATTTGCTACGCCTCCCGTCCCGGGCATACCACCTCCAACAATGTACAAACCTGATTCTGCCAATGTTAATGGTGTCTCCGCAGGACGACAACCCCCTTACCCTCCATTTGACTTTCATCCGGTAAGTCAAGCAACCGATTTAATTTATATTGAAACGAGTTAATAATGTGATGTTCGTTCAAAGTTACGGGGAGAGTATTTCTTATTTTGTGAGAAACTGATAGTACAAATATTGTATGAATTAGTACATATGTTTTGACACGTCAATTATCGGTGGTTTTCTTAAGCAGTTGTTAATTATTCAACTAATTGTGGAGGTTGTGTTATATTTGGACAGACAAAAGAGAGCATAGATGCAGCCATTGGAGATGTTATATCAAAGCCATGGCTGCCACTCCCTCTTGGCCTAAAACCACCGGCTCTTGACAGTGTTCTTGGTGAACTTCAAAGCCAAGGAGTTCCAAAGATACCTCCAACTACTTGTTCGTGATTAAAACGTCCCTAAGAACAACCTTCAAAAGGCGGCTTGTTCGGAGATTTTTTCATGACCAAAAAAACCCTAAAAATTCGACGACATTTCATGTGTTAGATGTGCACATCTAATATAGAGTTTCTTAACAAATCCTGCCCGTAATTTTTTGTATGTACGTAGTTCTATTAAGAACTAT
>CAODLS013414471.1:0-12428 GCA_948243855.1 Flueggea neowawraea | reverse complement strand
GCGATCAAGTATCGTCATTGGGTAAATGATGATGATGCTGTCAAACTTTGTGTGTTATTTTTTATCCACAAGTTTATTATGACGACAAGGTATGACAAGTTGAGGAATGAAGATTTCGTGCTTGTAGATTTTGGTTTGTATGAACAGTATCCTTGGGGGTTATCGTCGTTCAGGGCTTTGTTTAACTTTATTAAAGGACGACTAGTTGAAAGAGGTTCTTTGAAAAACAATAAAACACCTTTCCATTACCGTGTGGATCGGTGTCCTGCTGTGTTCCAGGCCTGGTTCTATGAATGTTGCGAACACATTGATGGTTCATTTGCAACTAGAGTTTCTAATGGAATTCCAAAAATTTTGAACTGGAGATCTGAGTCACAGCCCCTACTTGCATTGTTGAAAAAGATTGTTTTTGATAATCGAAAGCTATTTGTTTGTTTTTTAGTTTTATTTATGCTAAAAACTATTGGCATTTTACTTTTGCTCATTGTTTTTCCATGTTTATGCAGATTGTTGTCAGAAATCTGGTTCCAACTGATGAGGAAATTAAAATTTTAAATTTGATTGATGTATTTGAGAAGATGAGAAAGAGAATAAGAACAAGGAAGCATATATATGCTGCAAGTATGAATGATTCCAAACGCATTGATGTGTTAACGAAGGACTTGTCGGATTTGCGATCTGACTTTGACCAATTAAAGGACGAGTCGCGAAAGCAACAAGTGTTTCTTAAGGATTTTTAAACCAATTTTGGAGATGCAATCAACGAGCTTAGGGTTAAGGTTGGTTTGCCAAAAGTCAATCTCGTTGGTAAAGTTGCTGAGGATAAGCATGGGGAAGACCATTCTGAAGGTGTTAATCCTGGTTTTCCTTTTGAGGAGTCAAACCAGATTGGAGAATAGGTAAATTTTATAATTTAGTGAACCCATGTGAACGTGTGTGAACTTGTTTGACAATATGTTTAAAGTTTAATGTGTTAATTTTGGTGCCCTAGTCCAATCATTTATGTGCATTGTCATTTGATTTATCAATTAATAAAAAGATATTCATTTCATATCTATGAAATATTATGTGTTTTATGAAGATAAAACCTCTATAAATAATTTATTCTTCCTTATGTCATCAAGTATGACTTGTTAGTAAAATCATAAGGTAAAAGGGATACTATTCTAAACGTCCATAATCGATTGTTATCATAAGAATGATAACAAACCAATGTTAGTATGTTGCTAAGTTGATAATCATGTTTTACTTACTATGGATATGAGATATCACTTAGAATATAGATATATGTTAGGAAACATGTATTAGACTGACCGCTATTAAAGCACTTTATGGATCTATGTCATAAGTTGCTTTCATACAGTGGTGATGTTTGAGTCCTCTGACTGAAACTCACTATTAACTCTTACATGAGGAATCACATATTTTGACTTAGTCAAACGTTATCCGTAACAGGGTAATAATAAAGGTTATGATTGGATATGTCATGAATCTTGTAGAGGAGTGATAGTGAGAGTGATGGACTTGTTCCTCTTATGAAAATTGATATCTTTAGGTCACTTGATGAGTAGGATTGATGAAATATATGCATACTCAAATGAATTGATGAAAGATTTTATCAATGTCATTTGTATATCAATCTACTTGGGATCAAGAAACACATTAAACTATATAAGGTTGACATGTAACCATGCCTTATGCTTAATAGAAATATCGTGTGATAAAAGGACTAAATATCAAACTGTGAAAGGTTAACTCGGATTACAGATACCATTAGACTTTAGATTTCC
This sequence comes from Flueggea neowawraea, assembly GCA_948243855.1. Taxonomy (NCBI): domain Eukaryota; kingdom Viridiplantae; phylum Streptophyta; class Magnoliopsida; order Malpighiales; family Phyllanthaceae; genus Flueggea; species Flueggea neowawraea. The sequence continues at coordinate 10,638 of CAODLS013414471.1, read as the reverse complement.
ATAATGTATTACTAGATACTGCTTATGGACTTTAAGCCCAAGTTCTGGGACAATGCCCATTGCCATTTTCGAGTGGACCTATTGGGTCACACACAAGAACGAATTGAATTGGTTCACAAATATTCTCTCATGGTAATTAAATTATTAAGATAATTAATTTGATTAATTATTAATAATTTAGGATTTTATGATTTATGTCATAAATAAAATATGAGATATTATCCATTAATGTAATGGATTTTTAATATAAATCACTTATTAATGAGTTAAATATGTTTGGGCTTATTCTTATGTGTGACATAATTATTCGGCCCATATGTATTATTAAAGAAGTAATTTATTTAATGATAATATATCATGTAATTAAAAGCCCAATGACAGTAAATAACCCAATGTAAAATTTGGCTCTCTTTCTATTTTATAGAAAAATTTATGCACACTCATATTTTATAGGAGAAATTTGGCTAGCCCTAGTTGAAGTTAATTAGGACTCCTAATAAAGTAAGGACTTCATATGCTTGTAGGACAAGTAAGAGGAACCTAGTAAATCTAAACTAGGGTTTTCATACTCCTATAAATAGGGCTTAGCCAAATTTCTACCTCCTTTTTATGGAATTGCCGAATTTGTTAGTGAACAAATAAAAGAGAGAAAATTCTGTGAAAGCTAGAATAGCGATTCTTTGTGCTAGTACACTAAACCGATTCAATTGAGTTCGTTTGTGTGGATAACATTGGTTAGTTCGCGCATAGGCAACATGGGTAGAAATGTTTTCGATTTTGAACTAAAGCTACACCAACATTGTCATTCAATCGAACCCTTAAAGCAGTTCTTAAGGTAAATATTGCTAACCCTAATCGTGTATGTCGATATGTATGGATCCTTAGTGGGATTCTAGATGTAAAATTTTTGTTGTTTCCGCTGCTATGTATGCTTATGAATGTCATAAACTTAGTTACGAACTCCAACATAATGCACTTGTGTTAACTGTGTTCTTTGCAATGTGTGAGCTTGTATGATTGTTTTTCTAAGTTTTGCATTGTCTATTAATTTTTTTTGCAGTTGGATAGGAAAGTTGCTTGTGATGAGTACTTTGTGTCCTCTCGACAAGATGATACTCCTAAAAAGGTTGCAGATGATACTGTTGTTGGTGACGTGTTTGAAGTGGATTCTATGATTGGACAAGAGATATTTAACTAATCTGTTTTTTCCCTTGCGATTTTTGTGAACTTTTGTGATCGGTTTATTTTTCTAACTATGTTGTTATTTTTATGTTGTTTGAAGTTTCCATTGACATTTGTTTATCCTTTATCTTTTTTTAATACAAAGTTGTAAGTGGTTTGAAGGCAAATTTAAAAGATAAGGTTGAAGACATTTTAGGAAATGATTTTGATGTGGAGTCATTTTTCAATGATACTAGTGAAGATGTCAAGGGACCCTCTATGGAGATTGTTACGTATTCTCCAAATGTTGCCACTGCAATTTTGGCATAACGTGCAAAGCGTAAATCAAACATTCCCACTTGTTGAAGTCTCCATTTATTGCCAAGATGGGAAAGTTAGGAAGTTCGTATTCACTTTTGAATCGAAGAAATTTTTTCAAGGAGGGTACCCACTTGACGACAATTATGTTTTGGACGATAGCGTATACAATGAAATGCATGTTGAATTGGATACCTTTATTGAGATTGAGAGAGGTGTTCCATGGCTGGGAGAGGAAGGAAAAGACATGTATGTTTTTTGTATCTATTTTTTATATATATTTTGATGATTTTGTCAATATTTAATTTTATTGTTTTATTGCTTTAATGCAGTAAGACGAAGGATGGTTCGAAAATTGACACATTAAGAGCTGCAATATTCTCGAAAGAGGAAGACTTATTAGTACCTGCTTTTAAGTTTGGTGTTGATATTATTGGCAGCAATACTTGGTTTTTTGATATGGTTTATTGTGGTCGGGATTTAGACTCAATGGTATGTATGAACTTGTTAAATAGTTTTTTTCTTTTTTATTTTGTTACACTTTATAGTTGTGAATTTTTGTGCCCCTTTGTGAATTTTCAATAGAACATGGAAATGTGGTGTGTATATTTGTAAATGGTTGTGAACAGTTTTGTACCTTGTTGAACCCTTTGACTAATTTGTGTTTCCTCTTTTTTCCTGTGATGCAACATATAAACGTTGTTCCTTACTACATGAGAAAGAAATACAAGTATGGAAAGTGATAAAAGAACTTCACAACTACCAATGATATTTTTGACATGTACCTTCAACTGTGGTATCACAATTACAATGATCTTGGTGAGGATCCTACATGTTTGTGATTGGATGACGTTGTTGGTTACTACATCTAGGGTTTGCGTCTGGCTTGTGGGAGAGCGTGGACAAATGTTGATTATGTGTTGATGTCTGTTAATAGTCATGAGCATTGGATATTGGTTTGTCTTGATTTTAAGCGTAGGGGACTTTTTGTTTATGATTCCATACGCAATGCAGGGCACGATGAATCTATTGTTATAAGTTTACAACGGTACGCTGTCCTTCTTCCGTATTTCTTGGTGATTACAAGTGTTTGGTGTTCGAAGAAATACCGTGGTAAGCTTGCAAAGGTTCCTAGACTTGGTCCTCTTCCGATAACATTCATTGATGGTCTACCAAAGCAAGAATTGAGGTTATTGCTAATCTTCTTAAGTTTATTTTATTAGTTGCATTTTTTTGTTTAAATAAAGAGTTTTTTCCCCAACACAGAGATTGTGGTGCATTTACTTTGGCCTTTGCGGAGTACTTTGCTTTTTCAAATAAGGACTTTCCTGCTACTTTACTGTTGAAGGATATCGTCAACGTCTTGGTTGCCTTTTGTTTCATTACGGAAGGATGAAGCAAGATGATGGTTATGCTAGTGATGCTGAATCTGATGAACTAAAGATTGGCGTTCAATTTGCAAAAAAAAGATTGAACAAATGTGTTTTTTCCCACGTAGTCATACATTTTGAATATTTTGGATTTATGTGCAAATTGAATATTGCACACTTTTATAAATTTTTAGGAACTTCAATATTTTAATATATGAGTTCTATTTTGAAATTGTAATGCTTGCTAATTCTATTTAATATATGACCACCACAAGCTGATGAATGACAAAACTGTAAAACAGAAGAAATTTCAGTTTCAGGTATGCACCTTCGAATAATCTAATCCGAGCACATCTTCCATAGGTATGGATCATCCCAAATATAATATTTGGCGTCACTTTTCAGCTTGTCCTTCTGAGATCGGCTGTAGCCTTCAGGAAGACCATGGTTAGTGAGAAAATTAACAATATCATCATACCATGGATTACGGCATGGCCATGCCGTAGTGCTTATCGTGTATAACTGTTCATCAGGAAACTCTGCAGAAATTTCAACATTTAATTCTGGAACGTGAGGAAACCTACTGAGATGGTCAGCCACCAAATTTTATGCCACTTTCTTGTGCTTAACTTCAAGATTAAATTCCTGTAATAACAAAACCCAACAAATTAATCTTGGTTTAGTGTCCTTTTTATTCATCAAATATCATTGAGCTGCGTGATCTGAATAAACGATAACTTTTGTACCCAATAAATATGATCAAAATTTCTCCAAAGCAAACACAACAACAAGCATTTCTTTTTCAGTTGTAGAATAGTTTGCTTGAGCCGAATCAAGAGTCTTGGACGCATAGTAAATCACTTGTGGATCTCTTCCAATTCTTTGCCTAAGAACTGCACCTACTGCATAATTTGAGGCATCACACATCAGTTCAAATGGTAGATTCCAATATAGGGCTTGTAAAATTGGTGCAGATATCAGCTTCTCTTTCAAGACATCAAAGGCCACTTTGCAGGAGTCATTAAATTTGAAGATGACATCTTTCTTTAGTAGCTCACTTAGAGGATGTGCAATCTTCGAAAAGTCCTTGATAAATCTTCTGTAGAAACCCGCATGACCAAGAAAAGAATGAACTTTTTACACATTTGCGGGGTAAGACAATGATTTAATAACATCAATTTTCGCTCTATCAACCTCTATGCCTTTTTCCTAAACGACATGACCCAAAATAATTCCTTGATCAACCATAAAATGACATTTTTCATAATTCAACACAAGATTTGTCTCAATGCATCGTCTCAGAACTTTGTTCAAATTTTCTAAACAATATGTGAAGGAATTTCCATATACAATAAAGTCATTCATGAAAACCTCAATGAAATTCTCACATACTCAGAAAATATATTTACCATGCATCTCTAAAAAGTAGCCGGTGATTGCAGAGACCAAAGGGCATGCGTCTATAAGCAAATGTACCAAAGGGGCATGTGAATGTTGTCTTCTCTTGGTCTTATGAAGCAACTGGAATCTGATGAAAACCTGAATAACCATCTAAACAATAATAATGAGTTTGACCTGCTAGGCGTTATAACATTTGATCAATAAAAGGAAGTGAAAAATGATCCTTACGAGTAGCAGCATTCAACTTCCTATAGTTTATGCACAAACGTCAGCCATTAGAAATCCAGGTAGGGACTAACTCACCTTGTTCGTTCATGACAACAGTAATACCAGTCTTTTTAAGAACAACTTGAGTAGGACTTACTCATTTACTGTCTAAAATCACATAGATCACTTCTGCATTAAGAAGCTTTAAAATTTCTTTCTTTATCAACTCCATCATAGGTGGATTTAAACGTCTTTGTGGCTGCTTGCAAGGTTTACAATCATCTTCCAATAATATTCTATGAATACAGATAGAAAGACTCAAACCTTTTATGTCAGCTATAGTCCACCCAATTGCTTCTTTATTGTCTCTAAGAACTAGAATTAGTTCTTCTTCCTTCATTGTGAGTTTATTCGAGATAATAACAGGAAGTGTACTTAACTCACCTAGAAATACATATTTCAGATGCTTAAGCAATGTCTTCAGTTTAAGTTCAGGTGGTTTGATGATGGAAGGAACAAGTTTGTTTTCTGAAGCAGTAACTGTCAAAAATTTTGTTTCTGCAGAAAGAACAGGTACGCCCTTTAAATAAGAGATGGCATACTTCAAGGCTGACGGCAATTCCCAATATTCCTTAAGTTCTGCTAGGTTCTTCTCTATAATACTTTCAGTCAACAAAACCTACAGAAAATCATCAACATGGAATTCTAAATTTTTTTCTATTAATGGATCAGTGCAATTTATAGCAAAAACAGAAGAATAATCATTAGGATGTCTCATTGCTTCATTAATACTGAATTTAATTGTAGCACCGTCGAATTCCATAGAGAGTGTCCCTTCATGCACATCAATCTTAGTACGGGCTGTTTTCAAAATGGTATTCCAAACAATAACAACCTCGAACTAGGAGTGTCATCATCCTTCATGTCTAACACATAAAAGTCTGTAGGAAAAACTAAGTCGTTTACCTGCACTAAAACATCCTCTAAGACACCCTCAGGAAAAATACTTGAACGGTCAGCCAATGTTAATATCACACTATTTTGTTTCAACGGTCCAACATTTAATGTAGAATAAATAGGAAAAGACATTAAATTAATAGAAGTACCAAGATCACAAATAGCTTGTTCAATTCCTACATTGCCTATTTTACATGGTATAGTAAACATACCTGAGTCTTTTTTCTTGATAGGCATCTTCTTTTGCAAGACCACTGAGACGGTTTCACCCATATGTACTCATTCATTGCCTTTCAACTTGTTCATACCAGTGCACAGTTCTATCATAAATTTGCAGTAACGAGGTACTTGATTGATTGCAGTAAGCAAAGGAATGTTGATCTCCACTTTCTTCAAAGTTTCCAACACTTCTTGGTCATCCAATGCCTTCTTCTTCTTTGTTAATATGTTTGGAAAAGGTGGCCTTTCAGGGTTGACAACCACTGTAATTTCTTTGGAATTTTTTGAAACTATTGTTTCTGTCGCAGTGGTTATGGCATGGTAATCCCATAATGGTGTCACGTCTGAACTGGGTATTTCTTTTTCATTTCTAAGAGCAATTGCACTAGCATTCTGCCTTGGGTTGACATTAGGTTGGGAAGGCAACTTTCCTTTGTTCTCCAGCTTGTTAACAGAGGTAGTCAACTAACTGATTTGATCTGTCAACTCAAAAAATGTTGTTTTTGTTTGTTGCTGAAAGTTGTGTAGAGGTTGTGAGCTGCTGAGTAGACATCGCCAAATTTTTCACAATCTCCTCCAATCCTTGGGATTTATCAGAATGTGGTGCATATTACGCTGTGAGGAATTTTGACCCAAATTTTGGTTGTTCGCATACCTCAGATTTGGATGATCCCTCCATCCCGAGTTGTATGTATTGGAGCATGGATCATACTTCTTCCAATTATTCTATGCATATCCTCCTAATGCATTTACTTCAGTAACTTTATCGTCTTGTAGAGATGGGCATATATCTGATGGGTGATCTCCTTGTACACCATATATCCCACACACTTGTGCCTTCCGTGTAGGTTGATATTGACTAATAGCCATCTTATTCATCAAAGTAGCAGTTTGCTGTAACAAACTAGTAATATCATCAATTCTGAGATCAGAGGATCTCAAGTTTGCCTCATTAACTTGCCTTGTGGTGGATTCAGTCTTATAACCAAATTGTTGCGAATTTGCAGCCATGACAAGAATTAGCTCGCGAATCTCTTAGGCATTTTATTGATAATCGCCCCTCTACTTGTTGCATCTAACATCCTACGTTCCAAAGGAAAAAGTCCATCATAAAAATACTGAATCAAGAGTTGCTCTGAGATACCGTGTTGAGGACAAGTCGCACAAAGCCATTTGAATCTCTCTCAATACTCATACAAAGTTTCAGTATCTTTCTGCTTGATACTACATATCTCCCTTCTCAAGTTTGTAGCTCTGGAAGCTGGGAAGAATCTTTCCAAAAATAATCTCACCATATCAGCCCATGTATAAATCAAACCCGGTGGCAAATAGAATAGACACTCCTTTGCACAGTCAGTTAGTGAAAAAGGAAAAGTCCTCAGTTTGATATGCTCTTATGAGATGCCTTGAGGAATAAAACTGGAACAGACAATGTGGAACTCCTTGAGATGTTTGTTCGAGTCCTCATTCTCTACACCATGGAACCTCGGTAATAGCTGAATCAAGCCAGATTTTAACTCAAATAGAGCATCCAAAGGTTGATACTGAATACACAAAGGTTGCTAATCTACAGGTGGTGCAGCTAAATCTCTCAAAGTCGGTTCTGGCGGTGCGGAGGTGGAGTAATACGACGGGCATTGTTGTTGTCGTCAGCCATTTCTGGTTCAGTCTTTGAATCAGTTTCAGCAACAATGTTTTTAGCCAGTTCAGGTATCAAAGTCACAGTCTGTGCAATCTAGCTTCTTTTCTAAACTGTTGGGCAGTCTTTTCTGTCTATAGATCGTACAGAAGACTATCTATAGACAAAGAAGAACACATACAAGACATAGAAAATATCAGTAGTAAAGCAAATAAACAAAATCGAAACACCGATCCCCAGCAACGACGCCAATTTGATAGGCTGTCAAACTACCAAATAATATTAACATGCTCGAGAACGCTAAAACAGAGTAAAGCAGTGAGAAGGGTCGATCCACAGAGATCGGTGGAATTTGCTTAATCGCAGAAACAGAAAAGTAAAATGAGATTATTGAAAATGTAGTTGAGAAACGAAACTGAAAGCAAACAGAAATTAAAGTTCACAGCAGAGAATAAAACAATAGTAATAAAATGATAGAAATTCAATTATAATAAAAACACAGCTAAGGCACTTCTCTGTTGAATCCAATCAGTTGATCACAGACACGAAAGATGAATATTAAGCATTCAAGTAGACAGAGTTAAAGTTAACGGTGACACACTCAATTAACCCATCTCTTCTTACCTGTTTGATAGCAATAGGATGCGCTGCAGACTATTTCTCTAACTAACCACTAGACAACCCCGAGATGCCTGACAAGGTTTAATATATGACAGCAGTAAGAACGAAAGAGACCCCTATCATAGTCAGTGAAACTGGAAACACCGTGTTTCATTTAAACCAAATTATTCAGCCCCACAACAATGAATAATGCCCAAACCACATATATCCACGTTGTTCGTTTCCTAGATTAGGACTAATGTGACGCACTATCAATCCTAAATAACAATATATTATCTTAATTAATCAACCAACGAGCCCTTGTCAATTAATCAATCAAAATAATAATAAAAGAAGTCAAGAACATAAACTGAATAGATAATTGAATTACTGAATAAAAGTTAAAATAAAAGTCTCACAACATCAATAGATTGAACTTCGACATACCTTAATTAGAAAGAAGTTTAGTTACACATGCTAGATGAAGAGCACCAAAAATGAGAGAGAGAGTGGTGGCTCCTTCAGAATGCATGAATGAATAATGAGGGAGGAGAGATAAAAGTTTAGTTTAAATACAACTCCTAATTAAGGAAACCTAAAATCCCTCAAAAATAACTAAAATAATAATGCTAATTGTTTTGATCCAACAACAAAACTGAGTTGTAGGCCTTCAAAACACATCCAAAACAATGCCCATGAGTGTGACACTCAGCCCAATGCACGTGGTCAATTTTGGTCAACGCCCGTCAAGTTTTGGCATGATCACACAAAAATACAATTTTTGACTGAAATGCACAGAAATAGCTCCAAATCTTTCTGTTTCACCAATACTCCTCCTAAAACACCAAAGAAGCATAAAAACACAAAAAGACACAAATAATAACAATTTATAATGCAAAACAAACATAAAATATAATATAAAATATGCCTAAAATACAATCTATCAATATGCCTTTAGTTTTGATCCTAAGGAGATTGATTGGGAAGATTATATGACCAATGCCCACATTCCTGGCCTTGTCCAGTATGTGATCAGAAAGTAAATATGGGAAATAAAGTGAGAATAGTTGCTTCAGAAAGACTTCTTTTATGTTCGCGTATAATAACGACTGACACTTTGTTGTTGTCCTACAATGTGCGTTTGTGCCTTTTTATCTTTTTTTTTTATTCATGCGTATAATATATATGATGGTGTATTTTACGGTTTTATCAATGAGTTCATAACTCATTATTATTGGATTCAACTAATTAGTTTCAGCAAATATTTTCTATGTTTTAGTTTCTTTTCTTTTTTTATTTTCAAAAAAAATTCCCCCAAAATGCATAAAACATGGCATATAAACTTAATACATAAACTTATCTAAATGCAAAGAAAACAAATAAAAATAAAAATATTAAGTTGAAAATGTGATTGAAGGCAAGAAAAATAAATAAAACACGCAAGAAGTAATTAAACAGAGCACAAAAATAGTTAAGAAGAAAATCAATAATATAAGGGCTTAACCAAGGTACATCTCCATCTCACTTGGCAAATTGATCACATGTAATAGAAAATAAATAATCAGTATTATTTATACAGGCAAGTTATAGTCACTACAAGAAAATGCTAGTATTGCGACGCATTGGTCGCAAAGAAACTTGGTTGACTTTTTCCGACCAATTATGTCGCAAAAAATTTGCGACAAAGTCAAATTCGTAACAAAAAATGGCGGGAAGCTTTATGGCAACTTTTTGCGACAAAATTTGCTACGAAATGAAATTTTGTCGCAAAATGTTGCGACATAATTATATTTCGTCGCAAATGTTGCGACCAAAGGCAATGCAAATTTTGTGGCAAAAATTATATGGAAATCGCAAAAATGTTGCGACACAAATGACCTTTTGTAACAAAATAGTTACTAAGTGATTTTTTGTCGAAAATTGCTAAAATTGCTACCAATTTGTCGCAACTTTTTTAAAATTTCTCTTTCCAATATTCATGCTCTTAACCTTCATTAATATGACAAATCAATTGTTTGTAATGTTATAATTCTAAAAATTTTACCCAATTTTTGGAAAGCTCTCAATCGTTTGCAATTCAACAATATAATCGTGTCTTAATTAAATTGTCCGTCTAATGGAAAGAATGTGCTAAAACATTGAACCAATGTAACACACATATATATATATATATATACTTTTTCACCCAATAATTAAAATTAACTAAATTGTTTCATTGGATTTAAGTAAAAATGTGTTTTGCGACCAATTCTTCGCAATTTGTTTTTAATTTTTCTTTCCAATATTCATGCTATTAAACTTCATTAATATAACAAATTAATTGTTTGGAAGGCCTAATACATGAGAACTCCCTGAACTTGTATTGATCATGCAATTTACTCCCTAAACTTCGTGACTCGGTAAAAATCACTTCGATCTTGTAAATATCGCTATCATTACCCCTCGAACATTAAAAACGTGACTGTTTAACACAGAGCCAAGTCGGTTGACTCTCACGCCTTCCACATGGATTTTCGAATGCCACCAGGGAGAAAAAGGTCGAGTCATGTCAGAATATAACATTAATTTAAAAGAACAAACGACGTCGTTTTATTCAAGTGAATTTGAAAAGAGCAAACGACGTCCTTTTAAAATCCCTAATTAAACAGAAACCTTGTGAATTCTCTGTCTTGCTCGTATTTCTGGCTCGCTCTATCCCGTCTCAATCCGTTTCTCCCTGTCAATCGCATTCTCAATGCATCGCTTTCTTGCAGTTCACAACCCATT